>VXAD01007415.1:269476-289489 GCA_013399195.1 Dicrurus megarhynchus
CTCTCCTCTCCTCTCCTCTCCTCTCCTCTCCTCTCTGTCTCCATCCTCACAGATTTTTTGATGCTTACCATACACCTGCCTATCCTTCTTTTACCAGGCTGTAGAAGTTTTACTCTTCATTTCTCCTTTCATAAAGGACAACCTCTTGCTCCTACCCACTCTACTTTCCTGCTCCTGTTGGTTTGTTATTCATATCACTTGAATGTAGATGGCCAGAATTCTGCATTTACATTTTATATAGAAAAATGTTACAATTCCTGATGCCTGACCAGTGCCTTACACAGTGGTGTCATTGCTTACCTACCTCTACTGGATGAGCTTGTGCCAGTGCAGCCTACCAAGGTATTTATCTTTTCATAGCCATGGTGTCTCATAGTCACCTTGTGAAGGAAGATATTTATCTTTCCTCACCATTTCTCCTTTATTTGTCTATAAAGTGATCTTGCAAGGATTTTTGAAAAAGATTGTCAGTAACTTCCCCAAGACCGACATAGCTTCTCTCAACTACTAAAGCTTCCTTCCTTCCTGTCATTTCACTGTACAGTTCTTGCACTGGTCCTCATGTTTTCTGATTTTACTTACAGTTTCTCACATGACACTGTGTCAAATGGTTTTTTGATGTTTTTATACAAGGTAAATCCCACAGATATAATCTCTTTATCAGCAAAAGGTATCAAACAGCAAGACATGCTGTCCCTTTGATAAACCCGTGTTGTTTTTTACTCTGTTTTCTGCTCACCTCCATGTCTCTGATTTTTCCTTTCTTTCAGAGTGATTCAACGACTTTTGGTACAATTACAGTCAGATTATTAATGTTTGATTGTCTCTATAACTTTCACTTCTTTTTTTTTTTTTTTTTTTTTCTCAGTGATAGTACTGTTCTCCAACAGTCAGAGCACACATTTATAGAAGTGCTGCTGTGAATGCAATTTCACGCTTTTGGTATTGCAGGGCAGTGATACTCCAGAATGTCCAAGCACACTAATCTCCTTATGTTCACTATTCCCTCACATTTAACACTGTATTTTTCATCCATGCATTCTCACTGGCCAACACACCTTTACTTCCAGGTCCAGCCTCATCCATTTTTTTGAAAACTGATGCTAGGCAAACAATTGGGTTTTAATCTATATTTAGTTTTATACTTAAAGATTATTAAAACCTTCTTCTTTTCTTGTCTACACTAAACTTGAGATCCAAGGGAAAAATCTAGTGGTCATCACAACACAGACAAGAGAGAAGGGACAATGTCCAAAAAATGTTAGCAAGGCAAAGCTACATTTAAATTTAGTTCTCTCTTGCTGAGAACTGTCCTGTTTTATGAATGAAGGATGATCTACCCACATAGGATTTCATTACCTTTCCTTTGATATATCAGCACATTCAGTGTTACAGCCCTCCCACCTGTCTGTTTTACTTTATTGTCTGCCATTACCTTGCAGTGCTAAGCGCAGCCTAAACTGAGCTCCTCACAGCACACACCTGCCATTCCAGAGGTCCATGAGGTGTTGTGCCTAAGAGGCTGTCTGAGTGAACTATCAGGATGCAATAAAGATGACTGGAGTGCAATTACAGCTGCTAACTCAGCTTTGAAAATGACATATTAAGTCAAGAACATCCAACAAATAGACAAACCATAGGCTGCAGCTGGGAAAGCTTTGACTCCTCAGCGAACCCTGCCCTGGATCTGTGAGCTTGGGCCAATCTTTCACCTCTCCAGGCATCCCTTTCCTCTCATACCATGTCTCTTTAGTCTGCTGGATCTCTAGGGAGAGAAGTGGATTTTTCTTTCGTCTCTTTTTGTTGCCTGATGCTTCTCACAACATAAAAAATATACCAACCCCCTCAGGTTCTGGTTCTGTTTTAATCCTCTGCCCCCACATGAAAGCTGAGCTATTCTCTTCCTGGCCTGAGTGCTGTCACAAGCAGATGCACACCTGGGAGTGTGAGTTTTCTGCTCAGAGCACAGTGTGTGACACAGGTGGGAGCAGGGCCAAGGAGCAGAGTGGCTGGATCCTTCACAAGCCCAAACTGAAACTTTATCTGAACTAAACCTCAGCAGAGCAGGAGCAGCTTCTTCATTCTTTAAAGGGCTGTGCCTTTAGATACAGCACTCGCTTCTTTCAGCATCACACCAGAATATTTACAGTAGAGTAAGTTTTCCTCACTCTCACAATGAATAGGTATTCATATCTTCTTTCTAAATTGCTTAAGCCCTTCAACCTATTACCAAATTCCCTTGGCTGATGCTGTCCTTTCCCATTTTGTCTGTCTTTGCCAATGAACATCACAACATGCTACACATGGCCCAGGTCCTGGGAAGGTGCATCTATGCTGATGTCTCTTATCCTCTAGCAGCTATTGGTGCCCCGTAAGATATTAGAAAGTCCTTCCCAAAGTCATTACTAGAAATAAAGCTCAAATGCACATTTTTTTTGCCTATTTGTGGAATTGACCAAAAACTCAACATGAGAGCAATAAGTAATCACTGCACATGTGCCTTATTTTTATTTAGTTACATATAAAAGGCGTTGCAACATTAGCTCATGTGATACCTGAGGGATTTTTTTTCCAGAAGCTTTCATAATTCTTTGACTGAAAGGCAACACAAGATGTTTTGACCTGTTCCACCTTCCCATGCCTATGGCTTTAGCTCCCTAACAGATCTTCACACCTGAGATATGTATTCACTCTTCTGCCTTCTCCCTGCAGAGAAAGTCACCTCCCCACACTCTCTACTTTTCTTAGGAGAAAATCATGAATAAGTGTGATGAGAGAGATGACTAAGGAAAATAAGAGCAGCTTTCCCTGATGGGTTGGCTCAACTCTAGCTCAGCAAAAGTCCTCTGAATGCTGAGAATCTCTCTACCCATTGCTAAATTTTGTCAAGTGAACCTTCTCTGCTGTGAGCAGGTCTATCCAATGCATGTTGGTGGCAGCATGACATTTTTACCACTGCTAAAGCACATTTTCAGGTACAGCAGGGTGTGGAGGTTGCATTTTCAAAGGCAAAAAGCTTCCCTTCTTCATATCATTGCTTTTCAATAGATTACTCAGAACTCACCGGTGTTAAACTTCTGGGGCTGATTTCTGACTTAGACATGTGAGATGTGCTTCTTCAAAAGTCGTTAGCAAGGTTTGAACCCCTGACCTGTGGAGCTGAACACAGATCTACACCTCTCAAACTCAAAGCTGAGCTTCACCAGCTGCATCAGACTCTTATCTTCTTAGACAACAGGGATGCATGACGTACACTTTGAAGGCAACTGCAAGTTCTCCTGAAGCCAACTACCTGAGGGCAAGGACTTGGCCTCTCAGTATTTTGTGGATTTCCTTGCTCAAACCCATCAATTAGAACACAGTGACATTTGCTACTCCCTTTTCCAGCTGTCTTTTAGGGTTTTTCAACAGGCTTTGGTGCCCAGCAGGAACTATAACGGGAGCAAGTGTCTGACATTTTAAATTCAATTCCGTGACACTTGCTGGAATGACCCTTCTGAAGTCAGTCACGTAATGCTCCCCTCATCCACCTGTCCAAGCAGGTCTGACTTGAGTGAATGCTTCTGCTGACAGAATAAGTTTTCTTTGCTGAATTTGTGACACGTGTAGTATTTATCAATGAAGGTCGAACTGAAGATGAACCCAAATAAAACCTTTCCCACAGCCATAAGCCAAAAGAGAGAGACAGAAATAAATAAAAAGAAGAAATAGACATCAACTTTGTTACTTAGACCAAGTCCAGTAGGAGTATGACAGAGGACAAAGATGCTTTGAGCTCTGAGTATATCAATGTGAGCTGTAGAATGCCACTGGGACACTGCTGTCAGTAGCATCCCCTGGTGAGTTCTTCAGTTCAGGTTTCCAGAAGCATTAAAATACTGAACACGGAGGGTAAGACGGAAGAAAAAAACATAGAAATAAAAAACCCCACCATGTTTTCATGCCTGCCTGGCTGGGATCGTGGTCCCAAACTATGTGGACATCCACTGAGTGCTCTCACAATAGCAGAAATTTGTCTGTTTAATGGAACACTTTCCAAATGGTCACTGTGGTCCTCTTCAGTGCACTTCATTGCTCAGCCATGGGTCAACTTGCTTGTACCTTCTCTCACAGCTGATCTGACTCAAAATGATGCTTTCCTGCCAGGAAGGTTTACCCTCTGAACAGAGACTCAAACCTCCAAGCTGTGGAGCCAGAGTACGATCTGGAGAGGGAGAGGAACTCTACCTTGTCTCGATTTCCTCCCGTTGCTGACAGCATGGTTGTCCTTCTGTTTGTATAGCAGAATATTTCGCACAAGCAGGAATGGTGCTGATACAGGCTAAGCTCACTGGGCCCAGCTCCAGAAGACTTGAAGGGTCTATCCTCTGCCTCCCTGTGCGATCACTCTCTCAAGACACCAAGTGAGTGCTCAAGATTCATCCCAATTTAACAAAGGGCTGCTGCTCGTGCCTCAATCTCTCCTCACTTTGTCCCAAGAAGCAAAGCAGTACTTTTATCCTTTGCACCACAGCAGGGCAATCACTTCTGGCACAGGCAGGAAAAGTTAGGTGCTGAGCTGGACACATAAAACAGCAGAGCTAATTGATTGGAAAGTGTTCAGCAAGACATTCCTTGTTAAGAAATGATGAATCAACAAGACCCTTTGCTCTTCTTTTTTTTCCTAAAAAAAAAGTTCATTTTTGTTGGAGAAGAAGAGAATTCAGCATCAGTACCTGAGTACTGATCAGAAATCAATCAGTACCTGAGTAGAAGAGGGAGACACAGACCCTCTCTTCCCACATGTGCTCATGCACAGTTGCTACTCAGAGGGGTATCAGACACTGAGGGGAGATTGAAAGGGCCCTTTCCCTCCTAACAAGCAGAGCATCCACAGGGAGCTCAGGAGAGGGACTCACTTACCAAGCTGTTTGCTCTCCCAAGACTGTTCTGTTCCTCAGCCTCCCCTTCCTCATTTCTCAGGATAAACAAATAAGTAAACACAAACATTTTGATAGGTCTCTAATGCACATGGGTTTGGCACAAAGAACTCCTTGAAGCTTCAAAATTTTTCACAAGACAAGAAAATGGATTCACACTCACTTCTGGTGACACAAACCATTTTCTGCTGTGAACAGCCAGCATTCAAAACTACCTCTGAGCATCCATCCTTCAGCCAGTTCCTGAAATATGTGCCCCTTTAAAATGCTTCTGTTCAGTTTCTGATTAGCCTTCAAAGGCTAATCTACCTCATGAGAATTTAATTGCTTAGGGTGTTGGTACATAAGGACCACAGTGCATTAATGACCAAATAAAAGACGTTTTATTCAACATGAAATGCTGTTCTTATTATTCCTTTTAATCATTTGAATGGGCTTGATGATAAGAAGCAGAAATATTCTCAAACATCCAAGAATAATTAATTTTGTTTGTTTATGCAGGGAAAATGGATAGATTCATGTAATATAAAACAAGGGCAAGGAAAAAGTAATTTTACACAAATGTCTTATTTTTTAAATGCTTACTTCTACTTCACAAGATTGAAGAGGACAAGGAGATCAGAAAAATGAAAAGAGCTTTTAAAAACTAAACAATCCTTCCAACACTCTCTCATCTGTTTTCTTTCACACGCAGGAATTGCTCATAGACAACTTTGTGGCAATTTTAATGACTTTTGTTAAGCCTCTGAATGAGGGGAGGAAAGACTCACCTGCACAGGGAAAGCTGTCAAGTACAAAAATAAGAGAGAGCCAGAGAGATTTCACCCAATTGAAGCATTTCTTTATAAGTCCACTGAACTATTTCAAACAGTAATCTACTGCTTGGAAATAGAGAAAGAGTGCACAGCCAGCGTTGCTGCCACAGGAGCAGGTGCATTGTCACAGTCTGCAAACTCTGGAATACATATGAACCTCCCTTTTGGAGCCAATGCTCCTGAAAAAATATGGTCACAGGCTTTACTAGAGCCTGTTCGTATGTGGAAGCTGTTGTCTGGAACAATGAGGTCCTGCTTCTGGCTTACTCAATGTCTGACAGCCTCAGGTGAATGGCTGAAAAAGATGTCTCAGATGACAACGGGTCAGCCATAACTCAGGATCAGCCATAATTCAGAGCAGCCCTGCCTCTGCTGCAAGTTTTGTCTTGTGGATCCACATGGCTTTAACAGGAATTGGATAGTGCCAATCAGCATCTTTCCCTCGGTGATATTTGGCCACCATGAGGAAAGGGCAGGGAAAATCAGCTGCGTTTTCCTGAGCAATTTTCTGTCAGGCAAGGCTCTTCAGTGCTCTCAGAAAAGGGCAACACAAAGAACAGAGAGGAGAAAAGTTTCAGCCATGTGTCAGCTTGAACCAGCTGAGAACACCAACACTCAGTACTGAAACCACTTTTGCTGACTGCAGCTTCTAATAACTGGTTTTCTTCTGAGTTCACACTGCTCTCCTTCAGTAAAATGAGTTCCTACAGTGGGAGTCACATCAGGACAGAGACACCCATGTTTTGCAGAAGTTCTCTGTTCACCTCACACCTAAGTGCCTAAGCCTTGTCTTTCACCAGACCTGCAGAAGCCCAAGTGACCCAGGAAGGTTTAACTAAGACACCCTCCTGCCCTATTTGCAGTCTGAAGACAGAAAACAGCCTCAAGCTGTGATTCTCCAGCACCTCCTGCTGAGCAGCTGTGGAGTACTCCCATACTGATTGATAACTGTGCAAATGACTGTAAAGAGCAAAGGAAAATCAAGGCACAGCTTTCTCCCGTTCAATCCAATGGTTCTGGCTCACTCACAGGTACCCTCCAGCCTTGCCTCTAGGAGACATTTTCCACTGAGACGAAGAAAATAAAACCTGTAAACTCTCCAGCACTCCTCTCTGTGCTGCCTTCCCCTCACAGAGGAACCAGGATCTGCACACGGCATGGGACAGGGAAGGACAAGAGCACCAGGACAGTTGCACCCGTTTTTCTAAACCAGGTGTTTGAAGTGAGAGGAAAAGGCTGTGCAGAGGATCAGTCACAACGTGGTATGATCATGGTGAGCCTTCGAGTGTAAAGATTTAAACAGGGATTAAGCCTTGCAGGGTGAGGAGTACAGGTCACAGCAACCAGTGGAGCACCATTTTCATCAGCAAGGACTGAACTCATGGGAAAGGACAATCCTTAGCTCTCCATCTATCTGCAGTGCCTGATGAGATTTTCCCATCTCCCAGTAAAATGATTATGCACTTTAAACACTTGCTTAAAGTAATTCATCGCTAGATGATGTCAGAGCGTTTAATTCTGCTTGATTACCATTTCCCTTATTACTTCTATCATTATAGGTGCAGCGTGAATTTTATTTGTTTAGGCAGATGAAAGACAAAAAGAGACATATAAATCTTGATCCCTGGTAGCTAACAACCTTTTTGTTTGGAAAGGCAGACAGATGCAGGGTATTTACCCTTTTCCAAATACGACCAGGCAACATTTGAAAATTAGACCTCAGACTTTTCTGTTTGTTCTAATATTTGATTAAGCTGCCAGCTAAACATTTTTTAGCATTGAAAATATACTTCCTTTCCACTTAATGGCATTAATATGAATTACTGTGTTTAAATTATCTTCAACTTTTTAATGGAGTGTGTAAAATATTTTTGGGTAGAAATGCAACTAAAATGCCAATCCTTGTCTGCTACTTTGATTTCACTGAGCATTTAGAAAATAATTTCTGGCATAATGTAACACAAGAAATTCAGTCATGATTTATGAAAAGCCTCATTTAACATTAATAGAGCTACAGGGACCATTCACCCCTGGTCAGTGCTGTATTCTTAAGGCAGAGCACAAAAATGTGCCTTGAAATATGCTTTGCAGTGCCACAAGAGGAGAGAGAGAGAAAGAGGGGCATTTCAGCTCTACTGCTCAAGCATAACTGCAAAATAGTTGGAATAACAGAAATGAAATGCATTGAGCAGTCTTAGGTAGGACAATCCAGCACACAAGGAAATGTAAATGAAGTTCTGTCATCCATCCTTGTTTCTGGGGACCTCCTGTTTGCAGCACATGCCCTGGAAGGGCTGTGAAAGCAGTAAACACAGCAGAAGAGACCCTGTGACCCCAAGGTACAGGAAAGCCCACAGAGCAGAGAGTGCAGGGGTGCACCATCCATTGCCTCCCTAAATGAGCTACATCAAAAGTCTTCCCAGATACAAAGAGAAGGAAACAATATAACTGTGCTGAGCTCAGAAGAGAATTTTGTCCTAGAAAATTACTAAAAAGCCATACACTTTTCCTGTTAATAAAGTAAAACGATATAAATACAAAAAATACATAGCACATAATAATACTATTATAATTTTTGGGTCTCCATGCCTATTGTAAATGTGGGCTTGAGAAATTTGGTATTTTTTGTAGAAAAGTGCCTAAAAACCCCAAAGCTTTTCCTGCTTTATCTTCGAAATATAACCTCCATGCTTTCCATGGACATACTGGCAGGCAGAGTAAAAATATGTCCTTAAATGAGATTTACAAAAGGAAAGAATAGTCAGAATAAGAAGAAAAGTCCCACAGCAGATAATTTTTAATGGTCTCTGAACCAACAGGATTCTTGATTGAGCAAGGTCAGGGAATCATGCCCAAAACCAGAGCTGGGACACTGTCAGGGTTATGTCCTCTTCAATGTCCTGGGGCCTGGATGCTGCAAAGACAGGAGGGCAGCTGTTCCAGAGCACTGAACTGAACACCAAAGGTAAACAAGACAAATTTCTGTCTTTCCACCAACTTTTATCCACACTGGAGTGGAGAAAGCTGGTTACACATCTCCCAGACATCAAACCACTAGTGACACCCAGCCCTCTGGCTGCCTTTATTAGTGCATGGAAATACATCACAAACTGAACAGTCTAATTGCAGTAACCAGCCACGCTGTGAGACCATGAGCATTCTCCAGAGTTACCCACTTGTTGCTTGTCCAGGATGCCATAGGGAAGAGAACCTGCCCTCTTTTCAAATGACAGTCTCCTCCCTCCAATCAGTCCCATCCAGCCAAGGAGGAAAATGCATTCCCAGCCTCAAAAACTCCCAAACTTTGTCTTAACTCCATCTCAGGGTATTTAGCTGTGAGTCTCTCACCAGGTAGCTCAATGTGAGGGTAAAAAGTGATGTTGATCCTTCTCCTAGGCACAGTGAAGCCAGCAAACTTCCACAGCTCTGTCTGTTGTTCCAGGCAGGCAAATCACTCCTCCCAAGTGCTAAAAAGCTCTGAAGACATTGTTCCTAAAAGGGACAAAGGATTTCCTTTTTCTTCGTATCTCCTCAAAAGCCACTTCAGCTCTGAAGCTCCTGGAGTCACTGTTGTTCTAAAGGCCCTTCTTCTCTCATTTTAGATCCAATTTGCTGCCTTTGTCCCTGCTTTGTGGTCTGTGCTTATCTATGGAGTCAGATATTGCTGATCTCCTCATATTTTCTATAGTTAAAAAGGTTGGGAGTAATAAGTCCTATTGCAGTTCTTACAAAAGGGCATTTCCCTTACTTCTATCCAGTCTGCTTTTTTTGTAAATGGAGGGTGACATTACAAAGCATTCTGCTCCATCCCACCCCCCTGAGCTGCACACTGACTGCCATCTCCTTGCCATCCCCCATATGCCTCTCAGAGGTTTCATAGCCCAAAGGCTGAGCTTCACACAGCAGTTCCTTTTAAAAGAGAATTACCTTTTTAATGAGTCCTCATCACTGGTAATTATTCTGCTCACAACAAGATGACGAGCTACTGGATCTAGGATCAGGTAACAAAATTCTGCCTCATTAAAACCTCAAATGTTCTGACACAGCCATCATCTGTTTCTGCCACGAGCTGTAATTTCATTGCAATCACTAGGCTAGATTACAAACCACAAAGTGTTATCCCCTGGCATTCATTTGACAAAAGAAAACCTTCCACATCAGTACATTTGTTTCAATAGCATTCATGGCCATAACATGTTCCTGATGCAAACAATTCCAAGGCAACCTTCTTCTGCAAGAAGGTCACTAGCAGGTTGAGGCATGGACATGTGCAACAGCCAGTGAATACAGAACCTGACCATTGCAAAAGTGATATCCCCACAAGCAAAACCCCACAAGCAAATTCAGAATTAGCTTAATTATTTGCAGCCAAGACATCCTAAACTCTTTTTCTAAGGTTATAGAAGTTAAGCAGCTCTTCTCTGTATGTGTGTGTGCACGCCAGAGAAACCATGTGACAGTCCTGCTATAAGAAAACCAAATTCAACACGAGCAGAAATCTCAGAGATGTTTCATGAAAATTGGCTGACAAAGAGAGCTTGTAAAGTACTAAAAGATGCAATGTGAACACACACTTCATTAGATACCAGACAGCCAACCACAAGATATAACCTGGAGGAAAACAGGCTGCATTAACTGCAGTGTGAACAGACCGATGTGCTTTTAACGGGGAGCCCCATACGCCCAGCACCCCTGCTGCTTTTAGCATTAAGTACTTTGTTTCACAACAGGTTGGGAATGATAACTGCACTCAGTGGTGTAACAAATCCTCCCAGAAACTGAAGTAATGTCTAACTTTTTAAATATTAATTTCGGAGAACAAGAGTTTCAAGTGAACTGCCTGGAATAAGTGAAAATCAGTGTTTTTCGACAGGCACATTTCATGGGAATTTTCAGCTCAGTTCCATGCACAACTCCCATGTTGTCATTGACATTTGGAAGCCCTTGAGATTTAAGCATTAATCCTGGCTCATCTGTATCTGTGGGTTTTAATGTCAATGTATTTAAAGGTTCGTTTTACAAAGGACCTGTGATCTCCTCAGGAATTTGAAAGGACAAGAGAAGATTATCAGCCAGACAACAGCCTCCATTATTGGAAAAAATAATGATGCTGACACAGGAAAATATTAAACAGTTAAATAATGACCTCACTTCCACTAAACTGAAACAGATAATTAAATCATCTTATCTTTGTTCGATTTAAAGGGCAAGTGCCAGTAAAGTGAAGCACAAGGAAGCAGAGCCTGTAAGGCAAATGCCATTGCCACCACAAGGTGTCAAAGCTGGAGCCATGGTTTGATGCTATTGAAGCCACAAATGATGGCATTGCCACCATCCTTGTCTGCCATAAGCATTCAATGTGTCATTGTAGAAACTTACTAGCTTCCATCAGGGTAAAATATTACCATAATTAAAGCAAAAAAAAAAAAGCGTTCCACTGAAATGTATTTTGCAAACTTTCTTTCATTTTGAAAGGAATGGCAAAATAAAGTCACAACCTGCTTTGCGTTTCACACGGCTGTTTATTTAAGCATACTTTCAACCCTACTGAAGAGTCAATTTCCCAATTCCTCAAAAGGAAAAGACTATATAAATATCATAAATTCAAACAGCTGCATCAAGTAACCGTATTTACTCTATCTGAGGAAAAAAAAAAAAAGAAAACTCAGGAGATTTATGACTAAACTTACCCCAAAGACAAAATGTTTTGCTCTTTTCTTGATCTAAGAATCAGCCCACATGCTCTGTGACACAGGGCAGTGACAGCTGGGTATGTGCAGAAAGCACTACACATGAGCAAAATGTTTGGCAGAACATTTGGCTTTGGCACTGGAGGAAAGAGTCCTACACATGCTAAGCACGATTTCTTCCCCTTGCTGACTGCTAGACCAGAAAACCTTGACATGTCTGCACCAGTTACAGAAGGCTACACAATGTTTTCAGAAATCATTATGTTTATTATAGAACATCAGCAGGAGGAGGATGCTGGTAATTATTTAAACAGGTGATTATGCAAAACACTATTACCAAACAATTTGTGTCTCTCTTCAGAGAAACCTGAACAATGTTTTCCATTAGTGAGAAGCTGAATCTGCTGCCATTCTTGGAGTTATGATAAGTAATAAGTAGACCTAAGATAAATGCTTTGAGTCACTGTATGAAATCAATATGCCATCAATTAATTTTATATTTATATTCCTACATAACATCCCAAGTGTTATCTGCAAGAGTGTTTAGGATCTTAAAGGATAATCAGAGGGCAGTTTAGTGACATCATATCCATTTATCTTATATAGTCACTCCAAAGGAGGTTGATTATGAATCCTGTAAGTCTCATAATTACTTATATCTGTTAATTCTGTCCTCAGATAAATTGGTGAAAACATGCAACCGCACTGTGTACAGACCTGTTCTCCTCCGGGCTGCAAGCAAGCACTAAGGGGAAAAAATTGCAGTGTTTAAATACTGCAAATAGCACAGATGTTAATAACAGACAAAATAATGTACCTGCACAATTTAGTAAATAATTCTTTCCACTCTGATTTCTAAGCTGGACAATGCCACCTGAGCCATGGTGGTTTAAGTGGGCAGTGACAGGAGCTGTTTTGGGCTTCACATTTGCAGTTGGCCTGAGCTAAGATAGGCACTGAGTCATTGAACTGTCAACCATCCCTGAGGGTGGCTGAGCTGACTCTATCATTCAGCCAAAACTGTGGTTCATAAGGTACTAAAGTTTTATTTCTCCTTCTTCCAGCAAGAAACTCTTGGATTTGGGGAGCTTCATCAGGGTTTGCACATGACTAGTATAAGCAGAAAGAAATTGAGCTCACTTAACCTTTAACATTGGAAGAAATGAAGGGTTAAAGCAGACCATCTCACATCTGGCTCACATTATCATCAGTAGAGAGATATTGACACTTCTAGAGTGAGAACCATTTGACTAATTTCAGGTGTCTGCTTCAGAATGAGATAAATTGCATCATAGATAGCAGTGACTTGCACTGACTAAATCTCAATTGATTTAGTCATGGTGTAGTCAATGGACATATTGACCAGCTCATAGTGATGTCTGCATTGTAGATACCTAGATTTATTCAGACAAACCTCTGTGTGGGGCCATAATTAGTTTTCTAAACATAGGTGCACTTGCTATGCAAAATGCCCTTGGCATCTGGGACATGAGTCTGGCAGACAAAACACAAGATCTACAGAAGACTTGCCTCCTGCAGTGACACCATTTGGGTGGGAGATCCTTGGACACCTCAGCTGGCCCCAGGTGGGTTTGACCCATACTATGTGCAGGAAAAGAAAATGAATGATGTTTTCAGACAAGCCAGGTCTCCACACTGATGCCTTTTCCTGCTCTTAAAATCAAGAGTCAAACACGGTTAGAAAGGAAAAAGGGATTTTACCTTGGTATTTATTTTAAGGATCCTTAGGTGCACTACATCCAGGTCAAATGCACCTCAGTGTGCACTGCCCAAACCCCCTCAAAGATCTGGTATAACATAGGTTTTACTAATTAGCATATCTATCATATATTCCCCAATGAGAGGCTAACATGAGCCCCCCTCCCTGAGGAACCTTCCCCTGGATGGTTTTATCTTAGTTTACAAAATGTGTTCTGGAGAGGACCTTGGGGTCTGGGGCATGTTGACCCCTAACTACAAAACCTCTAAAATGTTTGGTCTCCCAGCTTAACAAACAAGTCCAAGAATGTAGGCAAAAAGCACTAAGGAATACAGAAGCTGCAAAAAGGCACAAAAAAGGGTTTAAAAGAAAAAGGCAAAAAACCATGACGGCACCAACACCACCTTCCACGGTGGCAATGACAGCAGCAGTAGCTTGGGACCACACATGTGCCCAGGGAAAGGAGTTTAGCAACCTGTGCCCAGCAGTCACATCACGCTGCAGGCTGTCCCCTGCCGGGCAGAAGGTCCTTCCCAGGAGGACCTCTGCAGATGCCACCAGCAGCAGAGCTCCCATTGCAGTCACCACGTTACATGGTTTATCTTGCCAGCTTACTGAGCTCTGCTTCAAGATCTGACAGGTCACTTTGCTCTTACTCAACTATGTGAAAGGTAGTTTTGTGAATTGGAGCAATCCAGTCTAAACTCATTCATGAAAAATTTATAGCAATTTTGTGTTGTTCCAATTCTGACCTCTGGCTGAAGTTGCTCTTTATCCTCATTTTTACTTTCTCCTGTGTTACACTCACAGGCAACATGTTGCCTGTAAGATACACATGCATCTTTTCTCCAAAGGATAAAAAGAGGAGAATAAAGCACCTCATTTTTCTTCCTGGGGAAATGAACATATAGTCTAATCACTTGTAAAATAAAAATGCTGCTTAACTAACCCTATATGTCTCTGTTCAGTTCGCAGCCTGCAAGCAACGAATTTAAAGTGCAAAATATTTTTCTTCTCTACCTTGTTGGAAAGGATTAAGATTGGTCCTTCTTTTCTCCAGTTTGGTATTACAGGGATTTACATCTGGTAGGAGCCTGGAGAGGTGGCTCCTGTTTGCTGGCATTGCTATCCTCCAATTTCAAAATGTGTAAATCACTCACTTTGAAAAATCAACCAGGATTGTCTCGAGTATTTTTAAAGACTTCTGAGGTGAGCCAGACACTTCTCTCTTCTTCTCATTATGCTTTTCTCTGCATTTCCCTACAGTTTAAAATAATAAAACATTAGTCTTGCTGCAAGTGATGCACATGAGGAAGTCAGTACAGATTAGAATGAAGCACATGAAATTGAAAAATTATATCAAATGCAGTAATGGAGGCTGGAAGAATAAATAGTTAAACAATGGAGGAATAAAAATAAAATCCTTTCAGAATCTATGAAATAAGACAACTTTCCATCAGTCTGGAGCTGTGTTCCCAGAAGGATGAGTCTAGTACTAGACTGAAATCCAAAACTGAGCTTACTCTGAGACACAGGTGAAGAAGAAAACTGGTGTCTGATCAGAGATCAATGCCATATGTATAAATAGATATTTGACCTTATCAATTTGTTGGAATGAAAAAGTTCTTCCTGGATGTATTAGTTTTGGAATGCTCCAACAGACTGAAGGTTGACTGCTTCCTGCCCTGTAGCTTTGGAGACCTGGTTTCCTGTCACCTTGCCCCAGCCCCTTGGTCATCTGCCTGGTTGTTTTTCAAGAGACTTCAGTGTTTTTCCTGGCTCTGGTTCTCAGCATTCCAGGTTTCCATGGCTTTTGGGATGCTACTGCTGGCTAGGGAAGCAGTCACCCTCAGTTTGTCACTCACAATGAGATTTTTCTCCCTCTAAACAACTCTAGTAATGGGATGGGACCAACTTTTACTATAAGAAGTTCTGGGATTTCAAAGGTTCTGTATCTTGTATGAATATCTGAATTGGTTTGCACCAAAAAAAAAAAGAGAAGCAGGAGTCATGTATCCTTGCTCCTGTTTTCTCTGTACCTTTGCTAAATTTAGTTCAGCACTGTCCTTAAGGTGAATTTGGCCTTGTGTAAATATTCAATGACTTTGGAGTGCTATACAAAAGGAAATTGATGTCATAACTGCAATTTATATCAAAACCATGTTGTTGGTTGTCAACAAATGAGTCCTTCTGCATTCACTTCCTGACACGGCAGTGAGCAAGAGGCACAAGCATGCTGCAAACCATTTGTATTCTCAGCAGGATGCAGACTGCCAGGGACTGAATGGAATATCATTAGCACCACAAGATTTTTAAGTGTCCAGTACAGGTGTTAGAAACTGCCCAACAAGAATCTAAAAACTATAAAATAACCTGTTCTGCTGAGCAAACCCTGTAGAAGTTTATGAATCTCCCTGTGATGGCCTTAATGAGTTGTGATGATTTGTACTGTTAATCCTCTAGCACACATTCTATCTAGGATATCTCTCTAAAAGGCTGGATTTCAAAAGGCCATACAAAATTATCTGCCCTCCAAAAATCCCTAACCTCTGTGAGTTCAACCTAAATCCCAGCAACATTAACACAACCTTCTCACTGATTCCAGTGGCATTTGGATCAAGGCATTTATCCAGCCATATAGAAAACACAAAGAAACAGTTCAGGTTTTGATGAATGCACAAGTTGTAGGTCACTGTCGTGTGCTGCACCAGTTACCCTGGCAATGATGAGCAAAGCAAAAACATTCACTCCATTCGTTGTCAGAATGTGAGCTCAGCTCAAGAAAGTGCTTGTCCTCTGCATAGAGGTATGAAACCCAGGGGCGTGCTGAGGTAATGTTGATCAATCTGTAATGCAAAAGAGACTCAGATATTCATGAAATACACTCAAGTTCCAGCACCTTCAGTCTGATACAAAGTAAAATTCACCAGAATCAGCAAATGTTGTTCTACCAGTCCAAACCAAATACACAGAAAAAGTAGAATGAGTGTACAAGCGTAAGAAGCCAACTGTGCTCACAGCAAGCTCCAGAACATTACTGATAACAGCCTTTAAAATCCCACACAGCTATGTCCTCTGTCTGGGAGCATCTCCAGGAGACCTCACAGCACATCCAGCAGCAGTGCCACAAAATCTGGGAAGTTTTACAGCCCAGACTTGCACAACTGCTGATGTGCTCAGAGAGGAAAATCTAATTGGGTTTTGAAGATTAAAAATTCAAGCTTGAACCAAAAGACTTGGACAACTTGGGTCAGTAGAACAGAACCATGCTTGAGACACATAGACTTGGGTGTCTTTGGCTTTGGGATGAAATCTGAAGTATAGTCCATGTTTTATCTTAATTTTTTAATTGCATCAAAATTAAAGTAGACTTATAATTTGTGAATAACAGAAAATTTTCTTTTCTGAGATTCTTAAGTGTTTTCTGCTTCTACAGATCTCAGTGGGCATAGTTTTCATGCTAAAATAAAGCCACTTTGGTACTTCCTAGCATTCCACAAAAGAGTAAAGCCAGTACTTCTGGTACCTCTCATAGACCCTTTCAAACACCAGGGCTAAGACCAGGACTTCTCTGAAGATTTATGTGTTGGGGAGGATGTTTCAAGATCCAGAAAAGAAGGATATTATCTTACTGCCACTGCCTAGTCTTCAGTGACATGTGTAAACACACCCAGATTCACTAATAGTACAGGGCTTACTTACTCACCCAGAGCTTACAGTAACTATAGCCAAAACTGCAAGTTTGCAACAAAACCTGGAACCTGTTATTGCAGTTCTGGACTGCAAGTTTCACAGAGGTCTTTTTTTCTGTCTCTGATAAATGCCTTTTCAAGTGGTAAGGCTCCCTTTGAAAGCATGAAAGGTGTTCCCCTTTGAAAATGCATTCTGTGGAGATCAGGCATTCCTATGATTAATTTTTCATGCTGCCCTTCTTCTGTCTTTGTGAGATTCTGATTCTCAAATGATAACCTCCTAGAGTCATTGCACATTTTATTTTAGTTGAGCTATCATTTAAAATAGCATCCTCATCATATCTCTCCCAGATAAATCATGTTATGTTATGCAGGACTGTTTTCCCCCAGTGAAAATGGTAGCAGGGCTTCATTCACCGAGAAAACACTGCAACGTTTTCCCTCAAAGAGATAGACATATTGACTAGAACTGGCTCACTTACAGTGAGGAATTCTGAGCAAATTGCTTCAAATTGTTTAAGATCAAAGTTGGGTGATTGTCAAGAGAAGTTAAACTTGAGACATTTAAGTTCAAATGCAGACCTCTGTCATTTCTGTTAATAAATCAATCCATCAGCTGGGTGCAATCTTTGCCTGGTAATTGTCAATAGCTCAGATAAGAGCCAGCAAGCAGATAGGCCTATATCCAACTGGAGGAATAAAACCAGACCCAAAAATAATTTGAACTTGCAAGCTTTTTTAAGTCATAGCCCTTGATTTTTCTATGGTTAATATAAAAAGTAGTCTCAGAGGGATTTTTGTCACGATGTAGCCAGCTTAGTGAGACCTAAAGTTTATCAAAACTCTCAGAAAAGACCTCTGAAATTTCTGGTGTAGTTTCTTGAGGACTGATCCTATAGAAGTCTCTTTTGCATAAAACCAGTTATAAGTGGAAAATTGCACATTTGTTGTTCAGGGTTTTAATTCCAAAAGGAAGCCTTTGAAAGGTAAGTAACATTAGCTATGAGACTGTATCTTCCTACCTGCTAGAGAGCAGCTCTGCTGACAAGGACGTGGGAGTCTTGGTGAGTGACAAGTTGACCATGAGCCAGCAGTGCCCTGGCCAGGGCCCCAGGAGGGCCAATGGTATCCTGGGGTGCATGGGGAAGAGTGTGGTCAGTAGGTCAAGGGAGGGGATCCTGCCCCTCTAGTCTGCCCTGGTGAGGCCACATCTGGAGTGCTGTGTCCAGTTCTGGGCTCTTCAGGACAAGAGAGACAAGGGGGTACTCAGAGGGGGCCCAGCAGAGGGTCACAAAGATGATAAAGGGTCTGGATCACCTCTGTTCTGAGGAAAGAATGTGGGAGCTGGGCCTGGTTAGTCTAGAGAAGAGAAGACTGAGACGGAATCTCATTAATACAAATAAATATCTCAAAGGTGGTGTCGGAGGCTGGTGCTGGACTCTTTTCGGTGGTGCCCAGCAACAGGATAGGGAGCAATGGCCACAAACTAAAACACAGGAAGTTCCACCTCAGTGTGAAGAACTTCCTCACATTGAGGGTGGCAGAGCACTGGAACAGCTGCCCAGGGAGGTCATGGAGTCTCTCCTCTCTGGAGACATTCCAAACCCACCTGGACACATTCCTGTGTTGCCTGCTCCAGATGACTCTGCCTTGGCTGGGAAGTTGGACTGGATGATCTCCAGAGGTCCCTTCCAGCCCTGACAAATCTGTGATTCTTCACCACTACACTCACGTGCACAGTGGAGGATGTCCTAATTGGGTGATGAACTCTCTGAAAACAAAGACCTCTGGGACAATCCTGCTTAACCCACCATTAGGATTTAGAATGTAAACCTCCTGCCATAGGTTTCCCAGCAGGAAGAACTCTGCTTATTCAAATAAATTTGTGCTCAAGTTTATTTGTCCATAAGTGAAGCAGATGATATGTGAGCCATGATAATCGTTACCCCATGACAAGTAGCCCAGGACTCCTATTTATGAGATACAGAAGAAAACCTTGGGACACTTCCTACATGAGTTGATCATAATATGCAGTCTTTATGCACGTGCCAATCAACAAAGTATGAGTCTTTGTTTTGTTTTTTTTTTTTTTAAATAAAGAGGTGCTATATAAAGAGGTTCATGTGCAGAGTATTAAAAGTACTTAAAATTAGGTATATTTATTATGAACTCATCACGCATTCTGGTAACACCTTTAATCCTTCAAAAGGACTTTACAGAGTGATTGAACAAAGCCTAGCAAATAGGGCTGCTCTAAATATTTGCATAGAGCCTCCAGTCTGTACAAGCTGGATCTACACCCACAGAGCCCACTGTAACATTCTCAAAAGCCTTTCAGACTTGGAGTGAGGCTGTTTGCATAGCTCTGTGAAGCAAATCCCACCTGGCCTCTTCCACACTGGAGTTCATTCAACTTTCCAAGAGCCTGCAGCTTTGGAGCTGCACAATGAGACTCAGTGGGGTTCACCCAGCCACACTCAGAAGACCTTTCTGTGATAGGTGCGCACTGGGGCCCTCATTTTGCAAACACACCCAGGGGCACAGTGTGTAAACTGTGATTAATATACAGACAGAATAAAAGGAGAAGAAAAAAACCCAAACAAACAGGTCAAATAAATTATTTGTTACACGTTGTTCACTCAGCATCCCTTGGAAGGGAGCAAGTTCATAGCAAGGTCTGGAAATGCTGTGCTGTTCCAGCGTTGGTGTATTTTAATAGCTTTCAGCTCTTCTTTTTTTTCCCCTCTAACTGGCAGAGCTTCAGACATTTCCACAGAGGCAGGAACCCCTGGATAGTAAGTTAGCCTAAGCATTTTTTTTCCTTATTTCCCCTTCAGGATCCATAAGAAGTAAGCAGATTCCCTCTTAGCCTCCTACCCTCATTTTCCCTCCAGGGGACCAGACTAAAAATCAGACTGTGCTCATTTTTCTGTACATCTCCAGCCCAGACTCTTTGTAGTTCTCTATCTAAATGAAGCCCTCCCATTTTCAGAGCCTGTTCCAAATGCATTGAAAACCTGTCGAGAACAAAACAGGCTCCTAAATAACATCTTAGGGATCATAGAGTTTAAATATTGTACACCAAAATCAGAAATGTTCCATTTATTAAGAACTAGTTTGAATATCTAATAGCTCAAAGCTTCTAACTGCTTTTTTTCTTCTTTTTTTTTTTTTTTT
>VXAD01007415.1:289504-490821 GCA_013399195.1 Dicrurus megarhynchus
TTTTTTTTTTTTTTTTTGGTGGGGTCTTTTTTTCCAGGTTTGGTGGTTTTTTGGTTTTTGGGGTTTTTTTTAAGTAGCAGTTGGCTGGACTGATCCTTTCTCTGAAAAAATGGGTCTTCTGTTAGGTCCTCTGAAGCATGGACTGAAAATGTTCTCAACTGTCTGCAGAGAAACATTTTCAGAATTCTGTCACTTTATCAGCCAAGACATTGAACTCACTCGGAAATAAAAAATGTACTGGAAAATTAGAAGCTTGTCTAAAAAAACAGAACTCTGTTCACATGCAAAAAAATCTCTAGGGACCAGATTAAGCACTAAGAAAAATTTTCTAAATTCTTGCTTTCTTGTTTTGAAAGAGTCTGGCCATCCTAAATCTATTCTGATCAAGTATCTGCTGGTCAGGGAAGAGAGTAACAACCAATCTTGACAATTGTTGATACAAAATCAAAATGACAGAGTGGGTTATGTGCTTAATAAGAGATAAAGAATGGCTGGGAACCTACAGAGCATGAGGTACTTGATTAAAAATGGCTTTTATCTTAATTCAAGTCAAAATTGCACTCTAGACAAATTTGCATTAATCTGTTCAAGTTAAGCAGCAACAAGAGGAATAAGTCACCATTTGAGAAGCAAAAGTGATGTTTTTATGCTAAATAATCTGATAAAAACAAGTCTACTCTGTTTCTTGCTCTCTACACTATTAATATGCTGAACTGTCTCCACAAATAGCACTTGTTAGTGGATCTTGCAAGGCGTCTGTTGGTGCCTGGTAATGTCAACTTCTGCTCTAAAAAGGGGTTTTGCATTAATGCCAATGTGAGATTCTGAGTTTAATGCTTCTCAGTGGTTTCCAAATGAAATGGACTCAGGAACTGAGTAATTTTCACATGGGACTACTCCAGTAAAACGCACTCTCCTGAAGAAGGAAAATGAAAAGCATAAGACCATAAAGTGTGTAGCTGATGCAGTCAAAAACCATTCTGCAGACTTAAATGAAGTTTTTACACCTCAATGGATCCTCCTGCAGGAGTCTCAAACTCCACAAAAGTAAAACAGTCCTCCCACGAGCCAGTACAATATTCTGGAGTCCAGATAAATTTAAATATCTGTCTGATGGGAGACTCAAATAATATCCAAGGGAAATTGAATCCTTCAAAAATAATGCTGGAGGTTTTGAAGTCCCCAAGACCAACATCCCAGAATATCTGCTGGTCATCCCATGCTTTGTGCCTGCTCATCGTGGATTTGGCCAAGCCAGCTCTTTGTGCACAGAGGTGCCACCCAAGGAGGTACACACCTGCTCTCGTAGGATGCATTTTGGGGCTGAAGGTGATGGTGCCTGATCACAGCCTGGGTGACCTTCACAGGTCAAGAGGTGTCAGAAGCTGCCTCTGGGCAAATCTGGCCCTCACCAGGCTCTTCATCATCCCCTGTACTCTTGCCAAGAGCTCATTTCTCATAGCTAAACATCCCTCATCCCAAAATACCTGCAACACACGTGGTCCAGGATGGGTTTGGTTGATTCCTTAGAGCCTGAGGAGGATTGAGGAGAGATGAGACCGGAGGCCCTGTGCAGTATCATATTTATCTCATATGTGGGCAAATGCCAAGTCTCTTGCTTCCAGCCCTAGAAGCATGCATGTTCAAAATTTTGTGCCTTTCCTCACTTCCCTTTTCTCCTTCCTGCCTTTCCTCACCCTTTCCTCCTTGGATACTGCCACAGCTCACATCCCGCATCAAAACTTGGTGCCTAAAGGTTGTGCCAGTGGCAAAATTTCAGGTGTTTCCATGCCACCTCCACAAAGATGTGATTTTTCCATGACATTCCATCTTGTAGATTATTTGGTGTGTGCAAGGTCTCAGGTAAAAGCTGGAAATCTTCAGTTAATTTCATAGAAATGTCAGAAATTTTTCAGCCTTAACTGCTCCCAGGAGGATTTTTTTTAAAAAAAGCCATTGGTTCAATGCCTTTGCACAGGAACAAATCCTTGGAGTAAAGAAAGAGACTTTGATGCTAACACACACAAAGAATCAAATGCACAGATTGTTGCCTCTTGCTGCGCAGTTGTCGTAGCTGCAACAGTAAAAAAGTGCCTTTGTCACCAAAGCCAGGCAGCCTCCTTGAAGTAAACATAGGAAACCACAACTCTATGCATAAGAAGGTCATTTTTTAAAATAATTTTCTTTTCAGAAATGAATCTAAACCAGTTTCTGCAGTGGTATACATTTCAATTTAAATTATTCATATACCAGGTTACTTTACAGCTTGCATATGATGCATCTTAATTTTTAATTTAAATACAAAATACTCCTGTCAATGTACTAATGGTGGATAGGAAGAGAATACAATCAGGATTTGAGGAACTGTTGCCCAATCACAACTTCTATAAAGTCTACTAGTAGTGGAACACTGAAGGTATTTCCCCGCCACCACCGTAAATGCAGGATTATATGTATGCCATGATTTCAGTAAGGACTTGATTACATCCAAGACTAAAAGATATTATTTAGGATGTTATTTAATTAATCTCCTCAGTACATTTCATTTACAGTTCATTTTTTATAGGTAGAGGGTTTTCATGGCAAACTGAGTGAAGTCTCACTTGATTTAGGTTTCTATATAATAGATGACAAAAATAAAAAAATCTCTTCCAACATTATTTGACTTTTGCTGAATAATTATGGGCTAGTAAGATACAATTTGCCAGGCTTGTCATGATACAGGTTTGGAAACGTTTCCAGCAAGCGGTCAGTCAGAGAATTATGATTGTTCAAATAACTTGTATTTGAGTCAATAATTTTCCTAATTTTATATGAACAGATGTTATTGCAATGTATTAATTAAAGATAAACATAAATAAACATTTTTACAAACTAAATTTCATGAACAGTACTCTGTTACTATGTAGCATTCCCTCACATCCACTATAATATAAGAAACACATTCCACATTCATTAGGTGTTCTGAGCCCAAGGGCCTGGTATTTATGAATGTTGTATTTCATGTTTATCTCAGTAGCATACAAGTATTTGTACTGCTCAAGGCTGATGAGATTCTCTGAAGCCCGTAAGCCCCTGCCTAAGTTACTTTCTATCACATCTGCAGAGAAGCCCTGTGACAGAAATAATAATCTGCTGTGGGTGGATTATGTTCACACGACCAACATAACTCTCCTGAATGGGTCAATTAGAGCAAATGCTGCCAGCAAACCATCCTACAAATGTGGGATGGTTACCTCTTAATGACTGTTTCCCTTAAAATTCTGAGGGCTGTGGTAATTTGCAGTGCATATATTAAAGAAAACAAAAAGAAAACCACAGAAACATTTCTTGCTGTTGCTCAGAGATTGGGTTTTCCCCCAGAAGCTCTTATAAAAGGCAGTGCACCCTCTCTGTCAAAGCTTTCCAACATTCCTCAGTTGAGGGCATGCTTCTGACTGCAGGTTGGTTCCAACTTCCCAGGCCCCTGGCCTTGAACGTAAACAGTGGCTATTGATTTTCCATCAGGCATTTATAAATGCCAGGTATCTTTTAATCTATAAAGCACAATAGAGCAACAATAACCTGAGCTTGGTTAAAATAACAAAATAAAAGGGGTGATAATTTAACAAAGTTTATGCCAAAGTTTATCTTCTCCTTAGATTTGGCCATTCCTTGTGCTTGCCTGTTAAGTCCACAGCCCAATCCCTGCATCTTAGACCCCCCCCTTTCCTTCACTTCAAAGCTGAGTGAAATGTATGCAGGAGATAAATCTGGGAGCCTTGAAACCCTTTCCTAGGCAGATGATCAACACCTACTAGAATTAAATGGTTGTGAGAGATGCAGAATCGCACCCAGTCTTGATTTGAAGACTACAGAAGACAGCAAAGACACAAGCTCTCCCATTAACTTGTTACTTTTGTTATTTTCTTGATCACCCAGATCCACATCACTGTCAGCTGGCCATGAAAGAAGCCTTTGTTATGAATTGGAGGTGTCAGTGCTGTTTGCAGAAGGATGAAGCCCAGAAATGTCTACAAACCTAGGGGATATATATATATAATAAAATTGTGTAAGTGAAGGTAAAACAGATAGAAGGTAGCAAAACCCTTAAAGTTTTAGATTCTCTGGTCTGTTCCCAGTCTCCAAGTTGACAGCTTGCCTAGAAATTTCCTGGGTTTGCAAAGTTTGAATTTCTTTGCTCTCCTCATTCTGGAAGGGCATGAAGCAAAGAAGTCTTGAATGAATGGCACCATCAAAAGAAACATTTAGGGATGATCTGGGTCCACATAACATGTGGAAACTTTACAGGTCTGTCAGCTGACCATCAAATACTTGCTAGCCTTGGAATGGAGAGCAGAGATTAAAACATTATTTCTTCTCTCTCACTTCTGGCCTTCTGTCACTGTGACAAAAAGGCTCTTCCCTTTCACTCTTTTTCTACTGCTTTCCACTATGACATCTTTTCTTCTCTTTCAGTTTTAGTCAACAGTTTCCCTTATCTGTGCTGTCTGAAATCATCAGTCTCCTGGCTGCCTTTTTGCCTTTCTGCTTGCTAAGGACAAAGTATTTGGACCTCAGGTAAAATCTCCCCTGAAACTTTCACCTGTGAATGAACCTGGTCAGATGACAGAGTTTGGCATTACCCAAATCAACCGTTATGAATCTATACCGAATCAGCATCAAATGCAGTTTAGGTGCCCACTTCACTACTAGATTTGGCAATTGTTTGCTGAGATTATTGATTCTCTGCAAGATGGGTTGCAAGCTGACAAGGGCACTGCAATGGTTATGGTTCTGCCCTCGGCTGTTCCTCACAAAGAATCATCTCAGTTATCCCATCACTAGATCCCTCTTAATCCAGACCCCTTGGGTCTCCTACCCCCTTTTACTTCATTGCCCTTGGTCCTTGTTCCACTCCCCTCCCTCTGCTGCTCATGGCCTTGGATCTCTGAATCTAATGAGAAACAGGTACAAACTGCAGTTTTTCAAATATTATTACTTTGTATTTGTGCTGGCAGTTTTTTCAGAGGAAGGGCAAAAGCAGAGATCTGACCCACTGTCTTCTAGTTATAGACTTCAGTCTCTAGCTCAAAACACAGAAGGCTATGGCTTCCAACACCATGACTACAAAGAAGTAGTTACCATGCCTAACATGACATTTGTATCCATTGGTTCATTCTCTGGCTTTTTCAGTTGGAATTGGAAAAGAGAAAAAAAAAGATTGAAATTTTTTTTAAGAAAAGTTTGCTCTCCAAGACGTATCAGTTCAATAGGTGATAAATATGTTTAATCTAAATTCTGAAGTCATTAATTCAAGGTCTTTCATATCAAGCTGTGAGTTAGGCATAATATCAACATGCCAGGCTTTGTAACAGAGGGATACATTCTGGCAAGAGATGCTTTCAAAGAAAATTGAGTTGATTGTCCAGGACATACAAAAAGAATAAAACTGTTATCCTGTGTCCATAGAACAGCAATGACCAGAATAAAACAACTGAGATTTTTGGCATTAATACATTGTCAAGAAATAATCTTTGAGCCTGGCTAGTCACAGCCTGCCTTTATGCCGTACAAATTGCTGGATTTGATCAGCATGAAGAGTGAAAAAATTTCTCGAGCTTAAAAACTGAAGCACTTCTGGCTCTGTTCAAAAATCAGCCTTAAATTTCGTAGCAAAACTTAAAAAGAAACTGAACGAGAATCAAGTCAAGATGTATGTATTTGTCTGTGTGCAGAAGGAGCAGGGAGGGAGGAGAGAAGCAAAGTATAGGAGCAGGGAGGAGGAGAAGGAAAACAAAGGAAATAAACAAACATTCAGAGACAGATTCTCAGCTGGGGTAAATCATTGTTGCCCTGTTAAGGTCAATACATCCAGACAATTTTTATGTTTAATAAAAGTCCCTTTGGCTTCAGCTGTGGTAGACCAATTGCATTTAAGCCCACACCATTTATATTCAAAACTGCAGGCAGAAGATACAATACTCGCTCCACAAAACTTTTCTAGTACAGTCATTTTTTGAAAACAATTTCATCCAGGCCAAAGCAGATATATATTTGGACAAAGGGGAATAATACCACCCCAAACAAAATTTGAAAGAACAGTCACCACTGTCCCTGACAAAAGGCAATTGAGAAAGTCACCCACTACCAGCAAGTTCATACATTTCTCTCTCTGTTAAATTGTTTCCTGTGGCTTCCCTTTTTCCCTTTTTCCTCTCCTCTCCTCTCCTCCTCTCCTCTATTACCAGAAAAACCCTTTCACCTTTCTAATGCCACATTCATTACATTGGTCCAGATTCAGCTTTCTGCTTAAGTTTTCTGTATTGATTGTGCAACAAAAAAGGGGTTTTAGATCTCCTTCATTTAACTGAACTGAAACTGGGAGCAACGGGAACAGTCCTACTGAAACTGGTTGTGATTTCTGCACATGCAATTACTCACACATGAGAACATTTATTTTTTAATGGCAATTTTACCCAGACATCTATAACCAAACTCCTGCTTTAATGGGGAGAAATCAGGAGACGCTCCCAGCTGAATGAATAGTTCCATTTTTTACAGAGCTGTTCTTGGAAATAAAGCCTATTTTGCGATAAACTGTTCCCAGGACTGAGCCTGATATTTGTTTTCTTGTATTTATGTCATGAGAGCTCTCTAATGCGAAAAGATGTATGTTCTAAGTATCTACATAATGGCTTCCCTCCAAAAGGGCCATTACAGGCTGTAAAATAAATAGTACTCATTTAATTCCTTTTGTAAATATACACAGTTTGGAGACAATAATAACACAGAGAAAGTAAATTAAACCGCAGAAAACCACTGCATCTAAATGAGTTTATGAAACCAAGGGGGAAAAACAACCACAAGATCATGGAAGAGTATCTTGTGGCGAGAGTCCCCAGCTCAGCAAACTATTTACGCATATGCTTAATGGAAGAAATGGTCCTGGGTAACTTGCTAAATGAAGACTTTGGTTATGTACAGACATCTGATAAAAAAAAAACTGCCTACAACAACAACCAACTGAATTTAGAATGTTCAGACCTCTCAAAACTATTTGGATGGTCCCCTATTTGATGATCTAAGAAACCAGCTCCACTGGTGAGACCCCCAAACCAGGAGTCTACAATGAGTCAGTTTTATCCACCTTGCCCAGCCCTTCCAGAGACTCAGTTTCTCAAGCAGCAGCAGCCTCTGTCCAGCATCCATCCTTTTGCTCTTTGTTCAATTTATGACTTTGTATTTGCTGTTGCAAAAGGCACATTGCTTGGCCAAACTCAGCTTGCCAATCATTGCAGATCATTCCATCTCCATCACTCCTCCTCTCACTATTTATCACACCCCCAACATTACTGTCATCACCTTGCTTTATCAGATAGGATTTTATTCAAAGCCTTGACAGAACTGTTAAATAGCAGTCTTAACTAGCAGGTCACCTGTCCAGTAATGATCTCTAGTTTACAGGAATGTTTTGAGTTCTTCCCATTAGCAGCTTTTAATCAATTTAATGCATCCATGTTGATTTTTTATTTTTCTAAGGACTAAGGCAAATTTTTTAGCAAAGCCTAAGTCCATCAAAGGGGTATTATTTCCCTTATCAGTGTAGTTTGTAAAGCTATCAGGTAAAGTTATCCATTTTAGTTTGACAAGATCTACTGCTAATAATCTTAGGCAGATTAGCATTAATTACGTTATTGTCCTTTAATCCTGTATCAGTCAAATCCCAGATTGACTGTTCCATTATCATCTGTGGAATCAATGTCATACAGAAAGAACTGCCTTTACCCAACTCATACTATCTATCCTTTAAAAACCTCAGTGTATTTAGTTTCCTGCAGTTTCATGGCCTTGCTAACCATCAGTTTTAAGGAATTTAAGAGTACTTTGGCTGGCTCCTTTAAAATTCTTGAGTGCAAGTTATCCCTCTCTCTTCTTTTACAAATCAATCCTTTGTCAAGTCAATCCTTTGACTTTTACCTTCTTAGGGCTTCCAAGAAGGGAAACACCCATCCAAGCACGGTCTCTGTCACAGGCCACAGGAGCAAGGATGTCCCAGGGGAATCCAGAGCTGCCACTGGTGCCAAACTCTTCCAGAGAAAGAGCTTTTCTCACCATGGCATAAATATATGCTCAGTTTGAGGCATGGAGAAATCTATAGCCTGCTCAGGAGAAAGGCACATTTCCCAGTTCAGGGGAAAATTTTGGTGGAAATGGAACTGTTGGAGGACACTCTGAAATCCAGGCTGTGAAATTCAGGAGTATTTGAAGGATCAGACTGATAAACCCTTTTTTGGAGTGATTAGAACAAGTACATTGTGATCCTCACTGGGCACATCTCAGGGAACTAGGATTTTGTATCTCATGACTCCAGCACAGTTTTCTTACTATACAGGAAACAGGGTGGCTCCAGGCACTGGAATTTCACCAACGATTGTGCTGAGCATAATTTCTTTTGCATTTTTCTTGTTTTGGGTTTTTTTGGCATTTTGCGGAGCAGGATTTGTGTGTGAGCACTATAATGTGACTCAAACCACTTTTTTATTTGTCTTTTTAAACAATCTGGTTAAAACAAGAGCAGTGAAGAAACATTAATCCCTCTTCTCCATTAAAGCATGTCCCAATGCTCCAGGAAAAAGTTTTCAAAAAGGACTGAAAGCAAAAAGCTGTTAAACACTGGGCCAATAATATTTAAGGTGTTTTAATGACATTACTACCAAATCAGTCACCTACTAAGTTTGTCCCATTGAATTAACAGTTAAGGTAGTGGGAAAACCACCATTATTGAATACTAAGCATGACTAAGTATTAATTAGCAGAACATAGAGAGTTTGGTTTTAGAATTAAATCTTTTTACTTATCTTTAGAACCAATTCTTTTTGACGGTCCCTTAATTTTTGCTTTGTTATTTACTAAACAGAGAGAAAATCATTAGTTCCCTTGCCTTGCTCAGGTTGCATTTGGTTGTGTCCAGCTTACTTTTTTGTAACTTTGGGAAGAGGCCTGCATCCAGCACCCAATTTAGTATAAGTGAGGAGATACATTCAGATAAACCAGGGAATGCAGCCTGTTCATTTCCACAGCACCCAGATAATAAATTCTGCCCTCAGAGTGGCTGACAGTGAACCTGTCCCTTGCTTTGTACAATATACTGGACAAAATAATGTAATATAGCTTTCCACTGTTGTTCAGGCTCCCATTCCTAACACCCCTGGGTTGTAAGAGGCAGGTAAGTGCCAATTTGTTACACATGTACCCATAATGGCATGTGTGAAGAATTAAATAATTAAAGGTGTGAAGAAGCTAAAAAAATGAAGAATTGAATTAAATATCTCCAATAGAACCCTTTCTTCTCCCAAATCCCAAACCCCCTGCATTACACAGCAACCAGAGGAGAACAAATCAACTCAATGGACTTGTTGCCTCTAAGACAAAATGAGGAAAAATAATTTTATTTAAAGGTTTCAGTGAAGTATGTGTTGCTTTGCTGCTGTTCTTGTTTGCTTTTGTTTGTGGTTTTTATAATATGTCTCAAAGGTTTACCAAATTCTTAAGTATGAAATGACTTCACAGTGAAAAATGATGCATTCAGAAAATGTCAAAAGTAGAATGTTTTGCTGCCTTCAAACTCTTTCTTTAGGTTGGCAGGGGGAGACCATGTGTGATAGGCAGAGAGGTTTAGAGTGTTTTATTTGCTCTGAGCAAAATGTTGAAGATGATGGATATCTGTTGTTCTTGTTTTTAATACATATATTTGGGTAAACCCTCAAATTTTTTACAGCCTATCATAATAATAGGAAACTGCAATTAACCCTGGAAGCAGCCCCATCACTCCTCTGCTCTGATCCACTGGTATTAAGGATCTCCAGAGTCAAATGCAGGAGTTTTACTGCTTCATCAAGGGATTTGCCTCTTCTTGTGGTTGCTTTGAGCCCGACCTCCCTGCAGACAAGGTGCCAGAAAAGGATATGCAACATACACTCAATCTTTTGCATTAAAATGTGCTCAGGCCTTTGGCAATGCAGCATTTTATAACAAATTGCTGAAATTTCCTACTCCTGGAGCACAGATGCCAAGAGCCCTGCACGACTACAACAGCTACAACTCTGAGCACGAATCCCAGCCATGTGTGCAAACTCATTTGGTACACAGAAATATTTGTGCAGTTTATGGATATACAAAGTTCCTGAAGCTTTTCAGTAACACTAAATATCTTGCTTTTGTTTTCTCGTGGCCTTGGGTAAGAATTACTAAATGGGTGCTTGGCTTAACTGTAATGGAAAACGGATATGAAAATAACAGGTAACAGCAATATAAAGCAAATGAACCAAAGCATCTCCATTAAAGCATCACCATAAGCATCAGAGGAATGGTTATGAAACAAGAGCACAGCACTTTCCTCCTTAGCTGCTCCTTTGTGAGAAAGGAAATGGATCAGGTAAAAGACAGAAAATCTATATCCATTTTTTTCTAAGTGGGCTATTACATCAGAGTAACACCTCGATATCATATTAAGAATTTTATAGCTTAGCCTATTGGATTCACATGAATTTGGTATCTGGTTGTACTCACTGAACACAACTCATTGTGGGCACAAAGGGCTGCTGTGGACCTGGTGAGTCTGTATGAAGGCAGCCTGCTCCCCTCCACCTTCATGCCCTCCCATGGCGCTTCCCAGCATGCAGTGATCTTTGGAATTCACCTCACATGCAGGTGATTTTTGTTGTTTTTTCACTAGTTTGTTCAGGTATGGCAGAGAGTGACAAAAGCAGGGCATCAGCTGTGGTTCCTTGGACCTCTGCTGTGATGGAGACTGGAGAAGCATGGGGTGTCTAACATGCAGTCAACAGTACTAGCAAGGGATGAGAGGCTTGATTCATTGGCTCCACTGGAATGGGAGATAATGTCCATGCTGGAATGTGCTGGCTGGAATTGTGGTCTGGGCATTGGTATCAAGAGGGTTAATTCAATTTCTGCTTTGTCCTGTGGGGGTCCCTGGGCAGTGTATCACCCCTGTGGCTCTCCAACAGCCGTGCTAGCTGGGCTGGGTCAAGTAACATTTAAGTAATATTTCATCAGTATGGGAAACCATGTTCTAGATCTTGGATTTATACTCTGGCTTTTCCAGACTTCCCTGCTGGAACAAGCCTTTTGCCTTTTGAAGGGACAGGTAAGAATGAAGAAAGGGAAATGCCTCACTGAAGCTGTCACTCCCCAGGGGCAGGCCATCCAGGCAGCTGGGTCAGCCTGAGACTCAGTCACCTCCCAGTCGTGCTCTTCTCGTTTTTGTACAAGCACAAGAGTGATTCTCCCTGGGGTGGGCACAGGCACCTCTGCACCAGTAACACCTCACTCCCAGGTCCGTTTTCAGCTGCTGCCATCAGTCAGGGTTCGTGCTGCAAGTGGGTCTTTAGCTCTATCATCCTCCACTTGATCTGTTTGCTGTCTCACCAGGGCACAGGCCATTCACTTTTGGCTTCTTCCATGTCCAGAGACACCTTTCTCGTGAAACAGCCACAAAAGCATGAAACAGCCACAAAATCTAGTCTAATCCCCCTCCAACCACACCGATCCCATCTCCATGGTGCCTGTTACTGCTTCGTGCTATTTGTATACTTATGGGCCTTTGGAGTGCTTCCTCTCCCTTTCAGGAGTTACCTCATTTATCCCAGATACCTCCCTAAATGTCCTTGCATCTGAAGGCCATTCACCTTCACCTTCTGTCCATTTAACTGTATCACAACAACCCCCAGAGCTGCAGTCTCTTGGCCTAGGGTATTATTTCTGATTTACTTGCTGTCACTCAGGAGTGGGTCTCCCCAGCACGTCTTTGCTCAGTGTGTGTGCCAATGATATACTTTATCCACTGAAACTGCCTGTTCCTGAGCTTCCCTCAGGGGAGTCTGGCTCTCTGTCATGTTCACAGTTGGATGAGCAACAATTTTCCAGAGGTGAACGTAGCAAACTGAAGCCACTAGTTCCAGGCAGATACATATGTTGACTTTTCAACCCAAATCTAAAATCTGAAGTACATATATTTTATTTTTCCAAGGCAGCTATGCTCCAGTGCTGCCTCCAAAATGCAGTATGATGCGTATCTTTCACACAGTCCCGTTCCTCAGATTTGCCTGCCAATTTTTTATTAGAAGGTGATGCCTTGGTACTGCTGGGTTTGCTGCTTGTTTTGCCAGTCTGACACTGCTCTGTACTGCATCAACTACTGCCCTTGAGATGGCAAGAAGAAATGCATCCAGAGCAGGAAGAAAAGAAGGGTTGGGGCAGAAATGATTCAGTAAGGTCTGGCTCACATTCACTTAAGCATGACTCAACCTTTGTCTTCATGCCCAGTCAAGAGAATCTGTATTATGATTTATCTCACCCTAAAGATGATGGCTAAGCAATCGCATACATCATCCTCTAAATTGCTCCTTTCTGTTAATTGACTGAAAAAGGAAACAAAGTGAGATAAAATGGTTCCTCTCTCTGGGAGGAAGAGCTCAAGTGCTCAGACTGATCCCCTTTACCTGTATAATTTAAACAATGTTCAAGGCTTTCTTCATATTCAGATGTGATGTATCTGTGGGTGGAATCAATTATTCTTAAAAGATACCCACTGGGAGCATAACCAGCCACTGGAAGCTGGTCAAACACTTGATATCTGACAAAGATGACACCCAACCCTCCAACACTTCTTCTCCTTCTCTGCCTAAGTGTAGGAATATAAAATACTGGTGAAGATACAGGTCTGTATAACAGTGTGGTATGGGGATATATTAACGTTATCTACAGCAAATTGCCACCAGCAGCTGCTGTGATCTGCACGGGAGGCACTCAGGATGCACAGGTTTCCCCTGTTCAGTGAACAACCTTTCCAGCACACATTTGTATTCAAGTCTGGTCCCTGCCATGTGTCCCAAGGGCATATCAGCATCAGTGTTCAGAAGGAATAGGTTTTCTAACATATTAGAAGTGTTTGATCAAGTGTTAGGTCAATCTCTTCACATGCCTGTCACCATGTCCCTTCAAGCCCTTTAATCACAACGGGGTTGGATTTTTTTCCTGTTATCTCCCAAGAATAAGTAAGTTTCCTTATTTTTAGCCTTGGGCCTATTTGGTGGAAATCAAAATAGACTGAAACACAAGTGTTATGTGAGACCCATCATTTATTTCTAGAATGTTTTCACTATCTCTACTCAAGTAAGGGCTTAAGCTCACCATGACTTGTGCTGTCAGCCAGTTCCATCCACACAACAACCCAGAACTGCTTTTCTTATGCTTAAATATAGTCAGAAGGTACTCCCATACCCCATATCCCAAGCTGTTTTTTCTTTGCCTACAAGCAGCATCTTATTCTAGGACAAAAAGCTGGAGGATTTCTTTAGAAGCTCTGATGTTTTTCTGCCTTAAAATAACTAGACTCATAAATAAAGCAGAACTGTGCCCTCGGAATCAGATAGTGCTGCTCAGTATGTGATCACAGGAAACAGATGAAGGCCCCTGTGGCCTTGGTGACTCTCTCTGTTGTGTAGTTGAAGTGTTTATGTGCAAATAAGGATAAGGAGGCACCAAGTTCTCCTGTCAGTGATTTTTCTTCCAAGTTTAAGTGATTCATGTGACCTATTATGGCTCTTATATATGACAGGGTGAAGCATGTCTTGATCAATGGTGTGATTCTTCTCAAGCTAAAGATGACATCTAAGATGGGTCAGATGAGCCACTCCCTAAACATACATGTTTCTTTCCCTTTAACTAGAAGTGTGACACCTAAATTTGGGTGAAATCAATCTTGGCAAATAGGTAGACCGCAACACAGAAAAAGTAAAGTAGAGTTTGGAGTCACACAGCAGTTCAGGCACTGAATAAGGAATAAAACACAGGTTCTGCTTTGTCTGTTGTGATATTTCTGTCCTGTTGAACCTGTTCTCCACAGAGCTCCTGAGCAAATCCAGGTATCCAGAGCTGGATATTTGTGTTGAAATGCCAGTGGCAGAATAGACGCTGAAACTGCCCTTATGCACCACAAAGAAGCAATAAAGGGAGAAAACTTGTTTTTTCACATTTCAGCTTTGTAATTCACCATAAAAGGGAAAAAAAGCTCCCAGTAGTGTCCATGGCATCCAGAGTTCATAAGAGCACTTGCTGTAAGACCTACTAGAGCAGTGTCATCTTCTTTAACAATCTATAGCAATTAAAAAAAAAGGCCTATAAAATTGTCTAGGAGAAACAATCAAATCCTAATGAAATTAGAAAAGCCTGCAAATAAGACTGCCATACCCTGTTGTCCCAGTCCTACCTGCTCTTAGCAAGAGCTGCATTGCAGTGGCCAAACTTCTCAAGGATTTCTTTCCAAATAAAGATGTTGGCAGGTGGGATATGTGCTTTACTGATCTACAGACAATTAAATATTTGTCATATGGCTGCCCAGGGAAATACGGTGGGAATTCCAATCTGTGTTTTACTTGTGTTTCAGAGATCTCTGCAGTCCTTCATGCTCCATTGAGAGGCCAAGCCTACAACGAGGGCTGTCAGTGCTGAGAGATGGACAGCAGGATAAATAATTAAGAATGCACGAGGTACTAGACAAACACATTCAGAAATTGTAGCTGTCATCAGGTATCTTCATGGGTTTCTGTTCATTTGAGTTCTTCCCAATAGTGTGACACCATTGCCAAACTGTATCCAAAACCACCAGGAGTGCAACTCAATGATAGGAACTGTCTTTACTGAATCTTAGGAAGAGGGAGATGTAAACACTTGTGATGCAGCATTGTTAGTGTTGCTCTTGGAGTGTGGATTTTTTTTCCTTTTTTTTCCAACAAAAAGAAATAATTTTCAGGAGAAGACTAATGTGTGCCCTAATTATCAACTTTCACCTGCATATTTTCGTCTTGCTCTGGATTTTGCCAGCATGGCATCACCATGTCTTTAGTCCCTGATAAGTTTTCATCTCATCTAAGATTATTAACAGTGCAAGAACAAAAAAGCCAGTGGTTGAGCAGGCATTAGTCTACTTTCCCCTCAGCGGTATCTGGCTCCAGTTTTGTAGCAGGGTTTAATAGCACAAAGTAAAAGCCACCATCTGTGATGGTGAATCTCTGCATTCATGATTTAGAAACATGGTTTTCTTTTCTGTGAAAACTACTCCAGCCCTGTTCAGTAATCCTCCTAAAAACACCTGAAAATTCATTACAGACATAAATACACACACAATAGAGAATACAATGCATACAAAATAGGGAATTGACTTTTTAGAATATCACACTATCTCAGGGCAGAATGAGGTACATTTGATGTCAGTTAGTTCTTCACACTAGAGCTTCTTCCTAATACTACCAACCCCAGCCAAAAAAAAAAACCCAAAAAAATAGAAAAAGACAAAGCAGAATACATATTTGGGTTATGCTGGCATATGCTGAAGACCTCCCAGAGCTGTACCTAAGAAGTGTGAAATAACAGCAAGAAGCAGCATTAGGTTGTGTGTGCAGAGCCTGCTCTGTCAGGTTTGTTTTTCAGAGCTGTTTGGTGCCATATGGTACAAACACACCCCCAAAGACTGGGCTTGGCTTGCAGTTGGAGGGGATTTTCCTTCTGTGCCTCTGTTAAGATCCTCTGCTGCCTTGCAGTCACCTGCAGGTCCAAGATATCTGGAAGGGATGGGCAAATCTCCCAACAGTGGTGAATTAGGGAATTAGGGAGCAGCATTCCCACTCCCAGCAAAGACCAAGCACTGGCTGTTGATGAACTAAAATGCATGCAAGGGGAAATTATGATCCAAATTTCGAGGGTAGCTCCCGTGCTTTGATTTGTTCTCCACCCTGTTGGTGAAGGTTGGCTGTGAATGGATAATTTCAGGAGCAAAGGTTTCAGCTTTGTATGCCAGCAAGTTCCCCAGGTGGATCCTCTAAAAAGGTTATTGCAATGACCTCAGTGAAATAGGAATTATCTTTTTAATATATTCAGGGTTTCAGTTATCTGCAACAGTTCGTTGGAGCAGATGGTGAGATGAAAAGCAACCCTTGCCTTCACACTGAGCAATGCACAGGGTCTGATTCAGACCTGCACAGAGGAAGCCCCACTTTTAACAGAAACTGAAATGAATTGAGATTCAATATCCCTACCACCACAACAAAAGTCCAGTGCAGTAGAGCTAAACTCCAATAGACAACTTTGGTAAAAATGAGGAAGCTTGTTAAAAAGTTAAAACAACTATCTGAGGGAATTAAAACCTCTTAGGCAGTATGAAGACTACTGAAGGATGTGAAACTGGAAGCACAGTGAATACCACCCCTTAAGGAAATCTTGAGAAAGGATAAAAGGAAAGCAGCGTGATGACACAGCAAAGAAAAAGAGGTTATTAGAATTAAGAAGGCATCATTTCACAGACAGAAACAGTACCCAAACCAAATAATAGTAATAAAAATACTGGTGAAGTGTCATAAATTCTTTTTAGTAAACACAAAATAAAATCAAGCTCATGAAAAAAACAATTCGAGAAGCAATTGACTAAAAGATTAAAACAAATTGTAATTTCTTCTTCCAATACACCACGAGCAAAAGGCCTGCCTAGAGAGCCTATAGGGCCAACTGATGATCCCAGTGGGCAAGGATCACTCAGGGAAGACAAGGGCACTGCCAGGCAGCTAATAAACTCTTTGTACAAGTGTGTACTGTGGAAGAAACTGAAAAGTCTTGTATAGCCTGTATGTCTGTCTGAGACTGAATAATCACAGAAGAAGTGCTGGGACAAATCAGAAAAGTGAATGCCAGCCTCTGACCAGGGCATGCACTCCTCCTAAGGGAGCCCAGTGATGAAATAGCCAAAATACCAATGGCAACATTTTACCTTTCCCTTAAAGCTCTCCTGGGATCAGAAGGATGTAGCAGGTGGAAAATGAAAGGACTGCAGGGGGACCTGGGATAGCAACAGCCTGAAAGCCTGGTAATTTCTCCAGTCAAGTTAGTAAAAGGTACAAGAAAAACAAACTAATTCTAGATTGTGTTATTTGTTTCAGATTTGATTCCCCTTATAGTTAATCATTAGTTGAGTTATCAGTGGCTGTAGGTGGCTGCTGCACACATGGCAGGGAAGAGCTGGAAAACACTACACAGCTGCCTGAGCCCCTCAACCTCAGTGCTCTCAATACAGGCCTCAGACAGGTTTCTAGAGCCAGTCCCTCCACCTCAGGGATTTGCAGGACCTGAGCACTGAGGCTTGATAAGCAGCAGCAGGATGCACTGCTGGGATTAATAGACTTTTTATCCCAATTGGTGTGGTCACTCTGATGTTGTTAACACTCTTGTGACATCTCGCGCTGGCTGCTGCAAAGGTCCAAGCCTTCATGTTGGTGCTTCTTTCATAAGAACAAAATTGCTTTTTCTTCAAATTGATACTGAATATAAGTATTTCTGCTGGTAGCACATCAAAGAATGAATCTGAATTGTCAGAAAAGCTCAAGGAAAGCTAAAGTTTTAGGAAGAACCTAATGCTAGTCTGATTCCCCTTTTTTTAAAACCAGGCAAGTTTCATTGCAGCTTTTTAGTTCTCATCTGGGTATTAGAGAGTTTATTTGTACTAAGACCTTCAGCAAGGCTACAAGGCACAACTTCTTGATCATAGAGATATAGACAAATGACCTCTCCACTCACCCCTGTTATGCAGCACCGCTCTGAAGTAGTTTACTGTTTGGGAATGTTTGAAATCCAGGCCTGGCCAGATTGTTTCTGGTGATATTGATTTATCAAAGCACAAGACATGGGGTCACGATCTGAAAGCACAAACACAAAGGGCTTTTGTCTGGTTGCTGAAAAGACCAAATATCTTGTGGTCGTCCTCCTCAGAGCTGTGTCTCCTCCAGCCTGCTGCCTGTTTCTCACCCCAGCAGTGCCAATCTTTCACGGTACAAAGCACAAAGCTACAGCAAGGAAGGCATTGATACCAGTCATGGACTAGCCAAGTGAGGAATGAAGACTGTTGTGCAGGGTTACAAACCTGCCTACAAAGCAGCAAACACTGCTCTCTGGGAGAAAAAATGAATCCTTATAGTCCTGTTTGTTCCCCTGTCTTAGAAGCCAATGCTCTGGCTTGTGGAAATGTATTACTCAATGCTGAGAGGCAGAAATCTCTAGAGCGCTGGTCTCTGCAACTTTACTTTTCCTCTTAAAATTCATGCTTGCCTCAGATCATCACTTCCAACAAAAATATGTAACAAAAAACAGTCAAAGCCAGAATCCCATCCTTGCTTTGACTTTCCACATCTAGGCACAGAAACATCTGGTTCTTCTGATAGTGACACCACAGCTCTTGATGCAATAAATTGATGTGACCAGAAACAAAATGTCCAGGCTTGCACACCAGATACACCGAAACAGACAACTGCTTCAGAGATTTACTGCTTATTTCACACAGAAAGGGCTCCTTTAATTCTCTGAGTCTCTCAGCCACACGGGTTTTGCAGCCTGAGAGTGAAATTAATGATAATGGAATAGTCAAAAACTGCTATTGCCAGCAAATTTTGCATGGCAAGTGCTCCTGATGATGGGCAGCAGCACCATTGCTGAGACTCATGGGCAGACAGATCACCCTGAGCTGAAGGTAGCAGGAGGACATGGCTTGTTCACTTGTAATTCAGGACTGATACACCCCACTCTCCTCTGGAGCACAGGGACTGCACAGCACACCAGCCCTCTGTGGTCATTGGGATGCGAGGTGCATCTGCCTTGGAGAAAAATCCTTGGAAAAAGCACTTTTCATGTCATTTCTGCAGTTTCATCCAGAATGAAAAATCACGTCCTTGGATTTTTCTGTGAAAGAAAAATGGCCTTTTTTTGTATGGATCAGCAAGTGGAAGAGTTGCTTTTTCTTCCTGCTTACTGATAGAATTGGTTTTATCTCTTTCTTAAGCTCAGCTCTTCCTGGCCCGTCTCCATCTAGGCAGAGATCTAACAAACGTGTCTAAGGTATAAAAACAGGAAACCAAATTCTGATCCCACTTTTGCCATAGCAAATCTAAACCAACTCTGCTGATTTCAGAAGTGGCTGCCCTTGTCACGCAGCCACCACCTGCTGATACAAGAAATGGAGATGCAGGAGACAGTCATGGAGATCTGCAACTGAGAGTTTCTGCTTCTGATCCATTGGGCTGCAGCATCCTACAGGATATTTCAATCTTCCATTAACTGCTTCTCCTAAGAAAATTTATTCCAGTTTTGTTCTAAACCACTGTGACTTTCCCAATTTCAACAGAACAGTTTGTTTCAGCTGAGGATATGCCAGTAGGACCACATAACCGTGCCATAAATTCAAAGACTCCAACCTTTCATATGGATGGATATTAGGAATCATTCATGGTTTGATCATTTCGGGGAACTGTAATCTGGGTGGGAAGGAATGTACAGTTTGAGAAATGGATCTGGATTTCAAACACCAACCAGCATTCAAGTACAATCAGGCACCACAATGGTGTGACAAGCACATCTGGATGTGGTCGCTGGATTCTCTTTGCCACTCTGCCAGTAGGCATGGGCATGTCACACATTCTTCCTTTATACCAGTGTAGTGTGGAAAATTATATTCTCTTCTTACAGTAAGATCAGATCTGGAGCTGAAAAATTATAGTATTATTTTTTAAAGCTTTTTAGTAAATTATTACAAAACCACGCTATAAATATGGTCTTTTCCTTCCTGGTATTTCCTTTCTCACATGTGCCAGCCCTTTGTACACCCTCCCACTTTGAACCCAGACTCCTTAAAAATTAATCAATATTTAAATCTGAATTCACTCAATTATTTATTTAAAAAACTGCCACGCATTAGTGTCAATAAAAAGCCCCAGAAAAGATGGAGAAAGAAATAAAGCTGTTTGAAACGCTCATAAACAATGAAGAAAATAAACATCAGGAAAAAAGATGGCTCATCAATAAAGATCATCTTGCAGATGAAAAGCAGAAATCACAGACATGAATGTACATTTTCTATTGTATAACTCTATAGACTGCAAACAATGCACTGAGCCCAGCTGCAGAAATCCTACAGTCCAGCTAAAGGCTAGTGGATTTGCACAGGGGCATCTTGACCAAAACCTCCTGTTTCTGGTGATGATGAAGGGGTCTCCAGCCTGACTTCTAGATTTGCGTCTGAATTTGAACTTGATATTTGGCAGAAATCAATAAATTAATCTTTTACTTGCAAGACAAATAAATTGATTGTCTGTGAACACCCACCCATGAATTTCTATTTTGCTGGACACTTTCTCCAGCTCTCCAGAATGCTGATAATGTGACTATTGTCCACAACATAGCAATCAGTACCTACTTGAGCCTCTTGAAGGTCTAGCCCTCCCCAGTAAAGCACAGCCATACCAAAACAAAATGAAAATCACACATAAGATTATACATGCATACCTTACTAGCGGACCATCTCTAAAATGCTCTGAGCAGGGGCATTCACAGAGCAAACCCCTTGGGACACCTGCTCCCCAAATAGCACCACAGCTGGCAGATACTGCAGGGCCTTTCCCATGCAGACAGTTGTTGCTTTTTCCAAACCTGGGGCTGAGTGAACCTGCGAGGGTTGGCTCCATGTTTTATGGATTCAGAAGGGCTGCCTGTTTTTCTGAAGGGTGTTTCCATCTCCACCCTCCAGATGATGACAAAGTCTGTCCTAGGAGCACCAGTGCAGTTTGTGTCTGTGAGAGAGGGCAGATTCCCACATCTGGCTCCAAACTCTCCCTTGCCACACCTGCAGCCCCTGACTGGATCTGACATTAGTGTGCAGGTGGGAGCTGATGCCTCACACACACCATCCCTACAGCACCAGTGATGCAAATGGATCCAAGATAAACTCATAGTTTTCTGGTGTCAACGTTACCACTTGATGTAAGCCCCTGAAGTTTTGCATGGTGGAAATTAGCGATACAACATTTAAATCCACACTTCTCAGTAGACTGCATAAAAAGATACCCACCAACCTGTTTCCATTCTCAAGCGTTACTGTGTCAGGTATGCAGGGAAAATGGATTTTATAAGTGTGAGCACTTGTTTAGCTTCAGGGTCCTGTTAAGGCTATCTCGGGGAATGGAGAAAATAGTCTAGACTTATAATATATTTTTTCTTGCCAGCAAATATATATTTATACTGTTTAAATAAAGGAGGCATTATTTTTGTGGGACACTAAGATAAATTCTTTCAATTATTTTGACTGTTTTATTACAGACAGAAAGAATGAATTCTCATTTGAAGTCAGAAGAAAATATTTTTATTTTTCCTTGCTGTTGTTCTGTTTTGTTTTGCGGTTTGGTTGGTTATGGGATTTGGTTGTTTGTCGTTTGGCTTTTTTTTCATTTTAAAAGGTTTTTTTGTATCAAGTAATCATTTTTTTCACTTAAAACATTTCTATATTGTCTTTCCTGGAGTTTAGGAACAGAAACCATATTTAACTCTGAGAGGTCCCTCTTAAAACAAATCAGGAATATATTGTTCTAGTCACCATTTGCTGGAAAAATGAAAATTTTATTGGTGAGATCACATCTCCAACAGGAGTTGTGGAAACCAAAATCCAAATGTTACCTGATTGTGAAAAATTTGCTATTACTTTAGTGTGTAACCCCTTACCTCTGATCTTTGCCTCGATATATTTTTGCCAGGTGCTCAAGAGAATGTCTGAACCCACAAAATATGACGCCATTCAGAGGATGTTTGTCAATACACTTGAGCAATAGAGAAATAGTGAATCATGGAAAATTTCTTCTAATGCTTGGAAGGGTAGGGTCTTTGCTGCCCTTGTGTGAAAATGTTTCCTTTCTCTGCCTGATGGCATTGACATTGCTCTGCTTTCTGCCTCTGCTGCCCAAACCATCATCTCCCACCTTTATCAGCCAGCGGTGCCAGAGCTGCTCTCTCAGTAGCTCAGTCACTGCTGTGCAGCATCAGCATTTATGCAGCATCACGTATTCCAGCTGGTACCCGGTTCCCCACTAGGATTTAGTCTCAGGCCCACCACAGCTGTTAAGTAAATAATTCCATCGAAATCACCGAGTATTAGATGGTTAATTCCTATCTGGACAGTTGTATGCCTTTGAGGACCTGGGTCTTGGCCCACACACCAATGCCATTCAGAGTAAAGTATATGTGCCTTTTTAATGAGGCCAAAATGAAGGCTGGTTTGTGATGGGAGTTAAATGTTATTTGTCCCTTTACAAATCGCTAGTCCAAATAAATGTGGTAAGAAGCAGATCTCTTCTAAAGGCTGTAAGTTCCCAAGGGCAGAATAATTAAATTTTCCAAAATACTTATCATAATTATGTTTTGTTCAGAGATTAGTTGAGCTGTCCTCTTGGGATCAATTATGAGTCATCCTAAACCCAGAAGCAAAAAAGTTTTTCAGTAAATCCTATTGAAATGAGTACCAGCTGTTACACACAATAAAGTAGACTTTTTCCCACACACACACATTTTAACATGCTAGTGAAGTTATTAAAACGTTGCTCTTGGTCATTCTCCAGCATTTTGCACAAAGCACTTGAAGGTCACTGTGGCTGGCAATTAGAGAGTGGGATATGCAAAGGAGCTCTCGAGGAGCCACGAGCCAGGTGCAGGAGTCTGTGTAATAAGAGCATGTGCTTTGTGTGAGAGAAATTAATATTGCTCTGCATTTTCTGATGGAAAGAAGCAGCAGGTTAGAAGGTTAGAACAGAACAGAAGAAAAAATCAAAGGGCCCAATTCTGATTATCTCATCATTTCCGACCTTCAGCAACTCTTGTGGAAGCAGATTTCGCATGTCCTGCTCCTGAAAAAAAGGTGTCGTTCTGTTAACCTCAGCATGAAGAAGGTGGTTTTGGATCCTCATTCTCCTGGTATGTTTCTATGGACAACATAACTTGATTTCAAATAACACCCTTTAAAATCACATGTCAACGGTATCTAATACTTTAGCTCTGGAATTCTGACTCCCTGTGATGCTGTACAGGTGGAAAAACTGCCAAGAGCTTGAGTACTGAGCACAAACACCTCTTGTTCATGTTTGGAGGTGGTAAAAATTGTCAACATCTTATCCAAGCCTGCTACTTGGGACCAGAGAGTTAAAATGCTCACAAGGAAAGGGTCTCCAGACCCTTCTGTCCCCCAAAGCAGGACTGGCACAAGCCAGTGGATGCAACCACATTTCACAACTGAACTCATGTTGCACAATGATAACCCAGTCTTTGCTTTTGTGTTTTTTAAGGCTTTGACACTTTTGGAAAAACGTAGTACTGTATGCATCTGGTATCTTCAGCATTTAAAAGATAGTCCTGGAGATGATTAGAGAGGAAAAGGAAAGAGCAAGTCTCCAATGTCTTAAGGAAGCTTTGCCTTTGAATCTCCAGGCTGGTACATCCCTTTCAGTGGGGACAAGGATTGATTTAAAAATGTCCCATACTGGACTCCTGACTGGATGATACCAAGGTATTGCTGGTAATATCACAGAAAAGAGAAGCTTCACATCCTCTATCATTACACATCCACTGCCCATCTTTCATCCTCTTTGACTGGTTTAGTGAACTTGATGATTAGTTAAAATTACAAGGGAAGGATATTTTAGGGAGAAGGGTATTTTCCATAGGGAATAGTCTGCCTTTGACAAGAAAAAGCAGATTCAATTGTCAGGAATTATTTTCTCCCATTATAAAAAACCACAACCTTTAGTTTTTATTCATTGTGACAAGTCTCCTTTCTGCATCCGTTAAACACCTACTGAAAAGAGAAAAATTTCAGTGTGCAATTTCTTTTGTGATGCTTTGCACGAAAAAAGGATTTATTTATCAGCTCTTACTGTGAGTATCATCAGCCAATCAGTACTGAAAGGTAAATCAATTGCATGACCCAAACAGATCAATAAAAAATGGAGCCATTAATTTTGCTCAAGACACTTTACAGGGTATCATTTGCCTAACAAGGAGGAAACACAATTACATCAATAACCTCTTAGGGTTAGAAAAGTCTGCTATAAGAAATAATTGGAAGCGTTTATAAAGATCAGATTTCCACATTTACAAAGATTAAAGCATTGCAAAATCTGGTCTCTCCTGTGAAAAGCTAATTCTTCAACTGACAGGTACTATAAGCAGGAAGACGAAAAAAAATAGCATTTGCATTACCCAAAATTCAAGCCAGAGAGCTTAGGAGACAGTGTTTAGAACAAATATGATGTATTAATCTTACCAACAAGGGAGAAGTATCACTTTGTCTTTATCAAAAGCAAGTCTATTATCAAAGTGATTTCTATCCCCACAGAGCACAGGTCACCATGGTACAAATGCCATGCAGATGGCCTTGCTCAGCCTGGGGGATCCTTATGTCAGAGAGTTTCCTCGTGGGAAAACACTTCTGCTGACAAAATCAGCAGCAGAATCAAGGCCTGTGTGGGGATGGATGCTGTTATCACACTTTGTGTCTGCTGTAGGCTTGTCTCTAAAGGACACCAATGACCCTCAGACTCCTCAGAACCACACAGCTGCAGCAGCTGTTTGTCAGGGTATCTGCATGAATTTATTCAGTCTAGTTTTTCAAGCAGAGATGCATGCCAAACTGGCAGCCCCATTCCCCAGAGCAGTACCTGGTTATTTTGCTTCATATGGATTGCACAAGCATGAACACATTTGGTCAATTCCTAAAGCTACATGCACTGGGTCTGCAGATGATCACATCCAGGCATGGCTGCACCCAGCCAGATCCCACTGGATGTGAAAATACAACATAAGATGCTGAGCAAGGGTGAATCAAACTGAAAGCACATTGCCATGAGCCCCAGAAGTCATGGAATAGAATCCTAAAGTGACCTGGGTTGGAAGACACCTTAAAGATCATCTAGTTTCAACCCCCCTGTCTATGTAGGGACACCTTCCACTAGAGCTGGTTGCTCAGAGCCCCATCCAGCCTGGCCTTGCACACTTCCAGGGATGGGACATCCAAAACTTCTCTGGGCAACCTGTTCCAATGCCTCACAGTAAAGAATTTCTTCCTAATATCCAATCTAAACCTACTCTCTGTCTGTTTAAAGCCATTCCCCATTGTTCTACCTCTACCTGCCCTTGCAAAATGTCACTCTCCAGCTTTCTTGTAGGCACCTTCAGGTACTCCTTCACTTCTTTGAGGCAAAGCTGGAATGGACCATCTGCCCCCTCTTAACCCCTTTCTTGACCAGCCCCATGCCCTTAGAAATTTTTCGAGACTTCCTCTCTCCAAGCTAGGAGCTAAAATATTCTGGAAAGGCCTGGAAAAAAAGTGAAATTCAATAGAAGTATCTGTGCAACTGAAGGGATGGAAAGCTTGAGAGTGTGACTAAAAAACACTTAAATAGAGGACTAATGAGCAGGCTGCCTGTTATCCATCAGAGGACTAATGCCAAATGCTGCTGAGTGCAGAACTCCCCTGCAAATTAAATACTAGAAAAATAAAGGTCTATCCTGAAATTAGCCTAAAACACCTAAGATATCCTAGCTGAAATGTTTCCCCAGAACCAAGTTTCTCTTAGAGCACTATGATATCACCTCAGCATATGTGGAGGATCTCTTTTACTGAGGCCTTGCCCCTGATTTTGCTTATGTTGATACCATATTCTGTCATTTTGGTGGGATTGCTTCTGGTCACTCAGTTTGGGTGAAGAGCAACAGGTATTTCTAAGTCTGGCACTTTGGCTGTGCTGGTAACCATAGTGGAAGGGAAAAGAGAAACAACCAGGATAATAAAGAGAAATGGGAGACTCTCATGAGCATTGAGTGCTCCCACCAACCTACAAAGTCTGATGTGTCTGGTGTACACCAGTGACTCAGTTAAGAAATGGCTGCACAAACAAATAGGCAAAGAGAAAACCTGCCAGGAGACTGTCAGGGCCAGTGAGCACAGCTGACAGTGACAAAGCCAAAGACAACAGGCAGGAAAGGAAAAGCCCATTAAAGAAGCACAAGAAGATAAGAAGGGAAATTAGCCAGGCACCAAAGAGCATCCCATTAGAGTGAAATTTGGTGTTAACAACCGCTACTTATAGCCATCATATGGCCTTAATGAACAATTTGTCTCTGCCAAAGCCTGCTGTCCCTACTGCAAGCTACCATGTTTGATGTCCTTTTAATGATCCATGTGTTTCATTTGTAACAGTCCAATTAACAATCAGGCTCCAATAACTCTAATTATCATCTACTGTTAATATTGTTTCTGTACTGTAGGGACTTCGTTAAACTGCATTTTGCACAACTGAGATTTTCTAACTCAAAGTCCTGCTCAGCCTGTTAAACTTCTGGAGGGAAATGAACTGGTAAGGACAAGAAAAATATAGCTACAGAAGAAATGTCCCTGAGCTGCTGCAGCAATTTCTCCTTTCAGGCCCAATTCTTAGCTGCAAAGAGTATATTACATGCACAAAACATATGACACAGGGGCTGCAAGAGCCCGTGGGCTGATGAACAGTCTGGAAGGGAGAGACACTCTCTTGATTTACTTGCCAGAGCGCTGAGAGAGGAGCACACACTGCTGGGTCACTACAGCTGAGCATCACTTCTTCCATCCTAGAAGTCACTGTGCTGCAAACAACCAAAATAAGGGGAAAATTGCTGTCTCAGACACACAGTGGGCCCAAGTGTGCACAGCTGTGAACGGGCCAGATTAGGAGGATGGGTGCTGCTGGTGAACCCTGTTAATGTTACTTGGCTTAACACAACCCTCCACAAACAACGAGTGGAAACGGCCAGGTATGCAAAGAGGATCTCAGTACCTTCCATAGACCAACACAGAGGAGTAGAGAAAAACTCTGGTGTATTTGAGGGGAAAACTAGAAAGTCTGGCTATTAACATCCTGTCTGCTGAAACTGCATTATATGAGACAAACACAACAAAACAAAAATAAACAGAAAACAAAACGAAAACCAAAACAAACACTACAGAAACCCCCCACAAATTACAGCAGCTCTTGAACCCTTTACATATTTGCAATCACTTATTGGGTTTGCAGATGCAAAGAACAAAATTATAACCAGATGATGATGTGGTCTGACTGCCTATCCACTAACAATGCCCTTTGGGGGTCCTTAGAGGTCCACAATAAATATAAAATAAACAACTTTAGAGCATCCTTTCTATCACCTCATTATCTTCTTTGAATCTAATCCAGTTTAGGACAGCAGATTCTCAACTGTACCTTTCAATCTTTGTGTATATGCTGAACACTGGTGTTTTCTTAGAAAATATACATGCACATAGTGTGTTTTAGAGAAATACAATGGCTAATTTAACTCCATTTTTAGCTTTTTACACCCTAGGTGGTGTAAAAATAAATTGGGACTTTTGTAAGATCAGACTGTAGATGCTGAAAGAACAGGTCAGTCCACCATCAGTTTTCTTTTCATCCTCCTTGTTAATTTGTGTTCCTTGATTTTCTGCATAAATTGACAATATATTTCTATACGGTGTAGCACTGGATAGCTAGCAATCTGGAAAACAACAAAACAACTTTCTATTTATAGAGAACAAATACCTGTTCCTTTTTTTTTAACAGGCTATTTTTATTTTTGCATTAGAAAGACAGAAAAAAAGCATTTAGAAAATCTTTGAGATTCAAGAAGTTTGAGACTAGGTTAATTCAGAAAAAATCTGTATATGAGAAGAAACACGAAATAGAAAATATCTCACAACTGTCCCCGTTGACAACATTTGTATATTTAAGTGCAATATACGAAAAAATTTAAATAGTCTGATATTTTTATATATGTAATCAAAGCAAAAAGATCTAAAACCTCAGAAATCCAGCGCAAATTATGTGTGGGTCTAATGACTAATGAATACTAAATGACACACAGAGGCAAGCAAAACAAGGCTGCCCAAAACAACCAAGATCTTCCTTGATCTACCTGATAGATGCCCTTTGAAAAGCAGCTGGGTTTCTGGAAATCGTGTTAAATTTTCCTGTTATAGTATTGGGCAAGATGAATTTTACTAAGACTAGCAGATTTTGCTCTTAATGGCAGAAATAATTTACCAGAAAAGGCAGAGGAAGAAAGGAGGATGTAGAAAGGGACTGATTAACAGCTGCACTTAGACAAGATCAAACAATCTAATAAAATTAAGTATCTCTGCAAGACCAAAATAAGATCCACAAAACTAGACCCTATTTGATTCAAGTAATAAAGATGTTGTAGCCAATAAAAGTTTATGTGGAAACCTAATCCTCTAAAATGATAAAAACTAAATTAACCCAGAACAGTTATGAGGTTACCAAATTACCCTTTTTTTATCTTTCTTTTAATGTCAGTCATATTTCATAGATCCTGTGACAGATCTCAGTGTAGCGCTTGAGTTTCCACCCTGTGAAATAAGACACATAAATTATTATTATTTCTCTTCTGATATTTCTGAGAGCCTTTACTGCTATTCCCAGACTTTTACCTGCACCAGCATGTCAGGAAAATATTTCCTGCCCAAAAGATTTAATCATGAAATTGATTGGCTTATTTTATATTTGGTGGACGGACAGGTAGAAAGTGCTTTTCTGCAGTGCCTTCACGACCCCCATCTTTATACATCTGTAATGTGAGCATTTATATCTGAACTATATAATCAATGGAAAGAAATAGGCACTTCTGGGGGCTTCTCTTGACTCAGATGTCTGCTTTCACGAAGTGAGTCATGCCTTTGCAGTGCCTACTTGTCTCCACTGATATTAAGGCAGACTGAGGTCATGAGGTCAAATGTAAATATGATCAGACAACCTGCCCACCCCTGCTAAGTGCATCAAAATGGGAATGTCATAAGAAATTACTGTTGCCCTAAATTGTATCTCCTTCCTTTTTATCCTCATTTCCTGTCTGAACCAGCTCCCTAAGGATGTCAGGTTGTTACAGCAGAAAGTTTAATTAATAAGTTGGTTCTCCACAGCAGAAATTTTATGCTATTCTCAAAAAAGCAATGTTCATCCACAGGTTTGGTGTTACCTGTGTCACAATCCAAGTTATTCTGGCTGTATGTGGGGCAAGCAGAACATGCTACAGAGAATCATACAATCATTCAGGGCAGAAAAAAAGGTCTAAGATCAACAAGTCCAGAGCTGGGACACATCCTATAGCTCAGGGTGCCCAAAAGACACACAGTTTTTGTCACACAAACAATATCCTGCACCTCCAGACAATGTGTTTTCCAGCCTCCTCTCACTGCTTTCTGCTCCTCTGCCTCTTTGGACCAAGTGGTGAAGAGTCATGAGATAGAAGAAGGATGGCAAAGAAGGAAGTTGTGGGATGGGGCCACATCCTCAAAAGTGTTTTCTGACAGGGCCTCTGAAAACATAGGGACCCGCAGGGGGAAGGTTTCTGGGTTTGTGCCATGGCCACTCCCTTCCTCTGGCAGGAGAAAGTAGAGACACAAGCCACAGTGTTTCCCGTTCTCCACCTGCCTTCTTGCTACCTAACCCATGATTCAGCCTCCATTTTGAGTTTCTAGGTTCAGTGAATCAAAATATGATTTATAGACCAATAATGTAGTATGAAAAGCATTCTCATTTCCTGCAGTATGCACAGTAATTGATGTTGATGCCAGTTGACTGGAAGATAAAGGGGTAGATAGGGAAATTCAGTAAGCCTGGCCCCAAATCCTTAAGTTATTTCTACTCTCTGCAGAGGGTTTTGGATGAAAGTGTCTGCAAGCCCTTCAGAGTGTTCGAAGTTGTCAGCACTGTGTTATTACTAAAATATATATTTTTTATTTTAAAAGCTACTGGCTGATTTATGATAGTTTTCCTTTGCTTATAGAAAGCACAGTACTAGCCAGGTGATTTCTCTATTGGCAGTGACAAACTGTAGAAGATTTGAGTGGTGTTAGTCTCTCCCAGAGTTTGATGCAAAGCAGAATTTTCTCCCAGCAGTCTGCAGCCCACAGCCACATCCCATGTCATGCTCTCCCAGTCATTGTATCCTGTTACCTTTTACATGCAGACATCAAATGTATGTTAATTTCCACCACAATAAATAATTGTGGCTGAAATATCTTGTCTACTGAGAATTTCTTACTGATTTATAGTCTACACTTGTCTATACTATAGATTTAAAGTGATCTATCTACTGCTGTAGCCCAGCAACTGCAGTTCCATTTGGATGGACTCCTTATGGCAATCAACCACAATTTGCAGGATAATATCCTTGCCTGCTTTCCAACGGAGGTAATTCCCACTGGTGGAAATTTTGGCTGTCACAATGAAGATTTGTAATTGTGCAGTTGTACCAATTAGTGAAAGTGGGGACGTGTGAGGTGTGGGCAGAACTGTAGCACCTACAGTTCCTTTTGGAGTCTAACTAAGTTGCTCGTGAATGAATTGCCATTAAAATATATGTAAATGATCTGGAGGTGTCAAGAAATAAATACATTGTAAAATCCCCTACTCTGGTAGAAAATTTACTGGAACACCAGAGGTGAGGACTGAGACTGGGTGTTACAACAGTACTTATGAAACTCAGAAAGGTGCTGAGCCGTTGACTAAGAGAAGATGAGGGCTACATGCTGTAGGACAGCTCGATGTACAACACATGTTGGTCCCCTGAATGTTTCCTGAATATCAGCACCTCCTGAATATCAGCCACAGGATGAACGGTTGGACAACCTTTTGGTTTGACCAGTGTGGCCATTCATGTACACAGCAGTAAAAGGAGAATTAACAGATTCAGGTCAAGTGCTTGAAGATGACTGAGAGCCCTTTCCTGCCATATAAAACTGCCCTAAAGCCCCAGTCTTGTCCTTATCAGAGCATTTTCCTCTGGAAAAAAATTTCAAATAATTAAAAATTCAGACTTTAGGGCCTATTTCACAGGCTTCAAGATTAAAAATATGGGAGTATTTCCATACTATTTGCACAGCCTCAGAGAGCTGAATCCTTGCTGATGGATTTGGGTTGGGTCCATCTGCCTTCGGAGAACCAGCCTTTAGTGACAGTGACAAAAATATCTGTGAAAAATCCTCAGAGAAAAAAACCCAAAACGTATTCATTGCAGTGACAGAGTAAGAAAAAGTAGGAAATGAACCTCAAACAAAACAAATATATGCTGATGATAAAAAACCCTTCTTTGGGAAGGTTACTCAAGAAAAATCCTATCTTTTCTTTTCCTTTCACTCACAAATCTTCTTTTTCTTTCTATCAGCTTTACTTATGTTGCCCTTTACAACCACTTGATTAAATTTAGACTGGGTTCCTTCACACATTATGTTACCATCTTCAGATGGATATTCTGTTATGTCTAAGTGTTTACATGGAAAACAGACATATATAGAGAGGCAGATCTAGAGATAAATACATAGATTTTAAAGATTACCTCTTCACACTTCTTATATCCTGTTTAATTCTAGCTGGTATGAACAGGCTCACACATTTAGATCATGAATCAGAGCCGATTAAACTCAACGAAAAGCTCACACTGACTTCAACAGATATTAGATCATGCTACAGAGAGGGTAATAGACCTTTCAGTGGAGAAAATGAAAGTGCAATAATACACTGGCTTAGTGTATAATCATGTCTTCATCTAAAGGCAAGCTCCAGTGTCTGTAATAGTCCACAGATTTCTTACATCTGAAAGATTTACTCTTTTGGCTCACTTCTTACTCTTTTGGTGTTGAAGGTCAAGGATTCATTTCCCACCAATAGCCACAGTCATAGATTCACTTCCTACCAATAGGCAGGATGTTTGAAGGGAGGTAGCTGTATCTGTGTATGGAGACAGCCATGAAATGATGCAAACTCTGGCTTTTAGAGGTATTTGTTAAAAATGAACAATATCTAATACAACAATTTAGTTTCTGAATTCTTGAATCATGAATTCTTCCTTTAATCCTCCACTTCAGAGCCTATAAACCCAGGTTTTTACCAACAGCATATTTAACTGGCATATAACTCTAAGTTTGCTGATTCAAACAGCTTTTTGAGTACTGACATTTGTGAGATCAAAATACATGTAACTCTGGTTACTGCAGAAGCTGTATCTCTACTACTAAACTGAAATATGCCAGGCAATGTCCCCAGAGTTTGAAATGCTGTCCATCCTGGTACACTGTCAGAGGGCTTCCAAGGGCAGCTTTCACCAGTATCTCCCAGAATCTCACAAGATTCCTGGGCAGCTTTGACCATTCCCAGTAGGTTACTTTGGAGCATAAGAGAACTCGGCAATATGCACATGGACTGGCTTGTGTTGTCACATGGACTGGCTTGTGTCACATGGACTGGTTTGTGCCACATGGACTGGTTTGTGCCACATGGACTGGTTTGTGTCACATGGACATTTGCCAGTGCCAAACAGCTGGAGGCAAAGGATCGGGATCTGTCTCCCAGCACATCTTCATCCAATCCAGAGGAAAACTCCTGTCATAAAAGTCAGTTCCTAGTGGCATTGCTGCATTTTGAAGAGTGGCCAAATACATTAGAGGGAAGAACATTGCAACTGCTGGTCTATATTTCCTGTATTATAAACATTAGTCTGAGGAAGTTTTGGCAAAAGGATTGGCTGCAATGATAATAAAAAAAATTGAAGAGATAATAAAGATTTATGTAAGAACATTTCCACCAAATGGACATGTTTTCAAATGACATGTATCTTTTATCTGTCGTGTAGGATGTGAGAAGAAAAACCAATATGCTACTGCTTCAGCTGTTGATAGCATCTTATCAGCATTGTACAACAATGACTCATGTAGAGCTTTTCCAGCTCATACCTGGGTGAAGAAATATTGACTGCAAGGAGGAACTATTCAGAAAGAAGACAGCAAAGAAAAAGTATACATACTGTACATCTCTGAAAACACCCTCCCTTGTATTGTCTGTCACTGGAAGAGACAGAAATAACAACACCAAAGGACATAAAATTAATCTCAGAACTCCAACAAAAGCTATATGGAGAAGGCTGACTTCAGCTAATCAACTTTGGCAGTCTTTCATCTACTGCAATATACCATGAGTATTCGCCTGCAGGGTCCTTACGTGAAAGAAAAATGGGAGTTTGAGGCAAGAAATCCTCTCTAATGATAGATTCTGACTGGCACGGGTTGCCAGGATCAGTGGGAACATATTCCCAACCCATCATCACCTCCACTTTGCCTTTTACTAAGTGTCTCTCGTAACATTTTCCATTCCTTTCACAGATTCCTACACTCAAGCTTTCATTTCTAAGTATGCAGACTTAGGAATGCTGATGCAACCTTGATTTAGCAATAACCTCATTTTCAAGATGTCTTCTACCAAGATTGTCAAGAGCCATGACTGCCAACCCCATCTTCTGGTGTTCTCTCCACCCCATCCCACTGTCCATCAGCAAAACAGGTTTTCATACACATCCAGACCTATAATGACAGAAAGAACTTCCCTTCAAAGTACAGTATCCATTTACTCTGGTGTGTAACTAACATACAGTAGGTTACAAAATGGGGATAATGTTCAGCCACAGCTATCACAAAGCCAGAGCTTCTCCACCTCACTTCTCAAGTTTTCATATTAGCACTTTATAACAAGTATATGAAATACCTGACATCCCCCAGATAGGACCCTGAGCAAAAATTCCTAAGTGTCCATTTTAAATTATAAACATTATGTTTAAACCTAATGCATAAAGAAAGGACATAGACTTTTAAGTTAATAATGATTTCACTTCAGTTTTCCAGAGACAGCTTCACCTCCTTTTCCTGACCTAGGAAATACATCATAGTATAATAACTCCTAATTATATTGTTACTATTGTAACTATGGCATAATAGTATAATCATGGCGTTGTAACTAAAAATATGCAAAAAGTCAGATTCTATTATCACTATATTGATTTGGCTATTCCACACACCTCAACAACTGACTCATGCAATGAATTCAGCTTTACACCATTTCAGTTCTTACATATCTGTATTATCCAAAGTCTTCCTGCCTTATCTCACAAAGTCTCTGTGGGTGGCATTTCATCTCATTTTAAACATCCACAGAAAGGATGTCAGCTGCCAAACAAACACCTGAGTGTGTCTTTATGGTCATCAGGAAGAATTAGATGATTCAAGGATGTGAATAATTTAAATTATTTTAGGATTAGTGGAATAGCACTCTATGAGTCCCATGTTTTGACTCTGGTGCCTGTAAAGGAAGCCAAGGAAGATTCATTCAGCTGTATTCATCCATGCAAGTAACTCTTGTGCACAAAATCTTGCTGTTTGAGTTTTTCCAAAAGAATATTGACTTTATTCAGGATATCAGGCAAAATTTGAAACAAGATTTAGAAGACTAAGAATGTCCAGCAAACTATGCCTTCCTCATAACTGCTTAACTGCCATTTCCCCCCTGCTTAAACTTTTAAATACTCAAAGTAATTTTTTCAACACAGCTAATAACACATGCAATTCTCCCCTTAGAAAAGAGTTTATTAAATGGCAATCCCTAGTGGGTTCATTTTTTGACAAGGAATACTAAAAGAGATTATTAAAAAAGAACACTTTTTTTGTATAAGGTTTGTGATAACTATAAAAACCCCTTCTTTGCAGTGATGAGGCTCTGTTGGAACCACTGTTAGGGACAGAAATAACTAACCAAGACAAATCAGGAAATGCAAAGGAGAAGAGTGAACAATACTACCTGAATGGAATTATTTTGTCTCATTAAGGGTAAGTGCTACAGCTGAGAGAAAATCAGCGCTTCCAAATCAGCTGTGCCAGTTCCAGCAAAGAGCCATTACACCCTCCTGCTAATTCTTCCAGGACTTGTGCCCACATCTGAGAGGCTCTGAATGCCTTTGGCTCCCCCAAAGCCAGCCAAAGTGATGGATGCTCACATCACCACGAGACCAGGAATTTACCAGTCATGGTGCTCAGCTTAGAGACTACAGGAAACTCTATCTGTCGTGGTTGAACACCACACAGGCACTGCCTCCTTCCCTCACACAGTGGGATGGGAGACAGAATTGGGGGAAAAAAGTAAAATTCTTGAGTTGAGATAAAGACAGTTTAATAGGACAGAAAAAGAATTGAAATTAATAATCAATGACAAAAATAAACTAATTAGAACATACAAAACAAATAATGCACAATGCAATTGCTCTCCACCCACCAACACATGCCCAGACAATTCCCAAGCAGCAGCCCCTGGCCAGCTTTCCCCACACTTTATATACTGAGAGTGATGCCATATGATCTGGAATATCCCTTTGGCCAGTTGAGGTCAGCTGTCCTGGCAGTGTCCCCTCCCAACTTCTTGTGCCCCTCGAGCCTCCTTTCTGGTGTGAGAAGCTGAAAAGACCTTGTTTTAAAGTAAGCACTGCTCAGTAACAGCTGAAACATCAGTGTGCTATCGGCATTATTCTCATTCTAAATTCAAAATACAAAACTGTACCAGCCGTTTGGAAGAAAATTGACTCTATCCCAGCCAAAATCAGGACAATCTCATAAACCCTTTTTGCCTTCCTTCTCTGACTATAAGCTGAATTTGTAGTAGAAGCTAACTTAATTGAACTGAATTGAAACAGAGTAAATATAAATTCTTGATTTTGCAGAATCCTGATTATTGTCATCATTAAATAGTCTCGATTGATTATGCCACCATAACCAACCCTAAGGCAAAAAACACTGTAAACCTTTCCCTTCTGTACTCTGAAAATCTGGCCATTCTTGCTCTTAGGACAATGAGTTAAGAAAAGTAATAAAAACACAATAAGCCTTTGAAAAAATATTGACAGGAATCTTTTTTCAGCCACTTACTCTGACTGTCACTGGATCTCTCTGGGATATACTCAGAGAGTTCCTATAACTTATGAGAGACTATTTTAATAAGAAAACTAATAAACAGAAGAGATGGAACCAAGTGATTATTAAATAAGAATTTTTGATTAATACTGAGTGAATTATTTATAACAAAACATTCATTCATATAATTGCAAAGCCTTGCATAAGACCACAGCCAGCAAATTCATTTATCTATTACATTTTAGAAGTACTCCAGTATATATCCTTCTTATAGCAAACATAAGATCAAGCACAGGAAAATCAACAACAGCATAACAAACACGAGCTGAAAAATGAGAGGACTGCTTTCAAAACAAAAAGAATAAATTTCTGTTTAATTATTCAGTAAAATTATTTTAAACTTCAAAAGTGGTGGAACCATTATTAATGTTTCCATTAACAAGCAGAGGGTCTTTGCTCCAATTAGGTTTTTTACTGCTAGTGAGGGGCTGTCACTCTCTGAGAGCTAATCTGTGCTTCAAATGGCTCTTACAAGAACAGGCTCAGATCAGCCTCAGAGACAAAGCTGAAGGAGAATTCAGTCTTCTTGAAATAAAGAATGAAATTATTTAGAGCTTGTTTCCTGTCTGCTGCATGTTTGTTGAGGTGGGCAGTGATTCAGACAATATCCATGATTTAGTCCATCCCAGAAGGAAAATCATAGCAGTTCAGGAGGATTTTTTTTAATATTGGTTGTAAGTGTGCAGAGCAGACTGTCTGTAGCTCAGAAAAAATAGTAAGCTGGTGGGACAGCAGAAAGAGAATGATCCTACCAGACAGTGGGTGAGCCACGGACCAGAGCCAGGATCCCTTGCTCACTGTTTCTGATCACCAGTTCTGAACTGCAGAAAACACGTGCTGCCAGTTTCCTATCACTCTTCTGCTACAAGCACCAGACACACAAAGGCATTTAAACAAGCAGGTGAGGGTTCCAGCACAAACACGCAATGCATCTGCTGCTCTCCGGTCCCAAGGAAATTTCTTCGCTACAATTCCAAACCATCAGATGTAAAATAATGCATGCGTGAGCTGTTTCAGCCCAGACACTGATGAAAGGCCAAAACCAGTAAATTTTTTGGAAGATTGCCCAAGGCAAGGAGTGTGCCCAAAAAAATTACTGTGGTTGATTTTGTTATCATCAAGTATAATCAGAACCCAAACCTGTTGCAATGGGGATGATGTTTGGTTTACTTTGTTATGTGATGAAAATGAGGAGCACTGCTGAATTTCAAGGAAAGCACCCAAAAGCACAGCAACGACTCCATCCCTAATTGTTGCTTCTTCTTTTATTTAAACTTGTCATTTGCGATCTTATTTTTTATTTTGTAGCTATTAATCTGTAATCTTTGCAGCTCATCTGCCACCTTGTGGCCCATCTGCAGACTTCCAGCTGAGAAGGAAGAATGAGCTCCTTAGCAAAACCTCTGCATCTGCTCTGCACTTGCCAGCCTTCATTATTATTGCCCTGATTAGCTTTTCATTCCACAGTGTGAAAAATTAGAAATCTAACTATAAATCATCAGGCCATGTCTGTAAACTACCAATGTATGTTGGTCTAGTATGTTGTATATGTGTATATGTGGGGACAGAATCAGCTGGATCTATTAAAACATATACATGAAGTCCTGAATATATATATACATAATACATCATGATATATACATCGACAAAATGGTAGAAAATGAGGCTGGAAAAGACCTTGTTATCTCACCTAGTGAATATTCTTGTGCAAAGCTGGACCAGACCTAACAGATCATTCTTGATAGGCACCTAAGCTTTTCACAAAATCTTCAAACAACAGCAATTGCCCAACCTCCCAAATAAACTATTCAAGTGCTGACTGTCTTGCTAGCAGGCATCTGCTCTTCTGATTTCAGCTAAACCTTTGGTTTTAATCCCATCACTTTCTGCTCAGTGTCAACAGAAAGTATCATTTACTCCTTCCTTTCACATACACAGGAAACATGAATGAATTGGTATCAGTTTCCACTCTTTTTCTGATATCAGCTGATTCTGATATGGATGAATGGTGGATATTTACATTAGAACTATCTGGGTTCAAATTATTTCCAAATAACTAAGGAGATTGCATGTCCAATTTAAATCTCATTGAAGAGGCTTGATTTCTGAAGTGTCATTTTGCAAAAATAGGTCTCTGTATAGGGAAGAAAAAATAGGAAACTAGAAACTGGGGCACCAGAAATAACTGGTTGTTTTTGAAAATGAAAACTCTGATATTGTGAAGAATAAATCAACATTTGTATCTCGTGGTGATAAAAGTTTTAGCTAAAGAGGGTCCAGGTGCTTGATCTTGCTATCTTGACATCTTCCAAAATTACAGCACTCACACCCTGCTCCCCTCAAAAAAAAAAGTAATTTAAAAAAATTGCTTCTGTTTTTTTATATTTTATCTCAATTTCAAAAACAAGCTGCTACTCCATCTGCTGCAGCAGAACACATTTACAGAGCCGAGCTGCATGGTCTACATGCTAATACCATTGTGTGAGCTGCACAATTACTGCTCAGAGACAGATTAGATCTGCACATCAAAAGGATCCTACACAATATGCCAATTTGAGGTGTTCATAAGGAGCAGTCACTTTTACAGCTGGTGCCATGCCTATTAAAGGTTCTTGTGCACATTTGTGATATTAAAGATATCCCCCAATCTTGTCTGGTTATTTACTGAGAGCTGTTTTTATATTAAATGTCACCTGACATACAGCTTCCTTGGCTGAAAGGGTGGAAGAAAAATGTACAGCAAAACTCATCAGGGAGATAAAATAATCTAATACCTCTTTCAGTCTTTGCTTTGAAGCATCCCTCCCATCCCCAGTTCTCTCAAACACAGAAGTTAACTATACTCTTTTCCTTCTGTGGTGTTGCCTACTGATTTTTTTTTCACCAGCACTTCAGTCCATATCACCCCTTACTCACACACCAATACTATCACAAGTTCTCAGCCAGCTACAAATATGACAATATTCACTGTGGAGACAGAGACTCCCCCGTGCCTAGGAGGTTTGCAGGTCCTTGCACCACTACCTCTAGGCACATTTGAAAATGCCAACCCCCTCTATCACACCAGCCCAGAACAAATTAAGCCTCATCCCATGTCAGTACATGGCAACAGGTGTGAATCACAACTATGTTCCATACCTATTCTGGCTAAAGCACTGGCCTTATATCTTTTGGCCTCAAAATTGATTGTAATGGCAAGTGGAGTAATTTAGTCCTGAGCATCTCACATGGTCAGAAAACCTTGGTTGCCATTTATTGACAGGAGATAGGAAAGTTAAAACTCACATCATCACGGAGGGCAATGACTGATGCTTCCCTTGCAGAGTCACTATAATTTTTGCCTGGGGGCAGTTAAGGCACTTGCTGAAGGGTATCCCGCTGCTGATTTACTCATGAACAGATCACTGTGTTGGCTGGGGGGCAGAGAAAGCTGTAGAGTTTGAGATAATTTTGCCCAACGACAGCTGCTGGACACGGAAAGTGTTGAAAAGATACCTGCCAGCCATGTGGCAGATGCCTTCCATCTCTCCCAGAGGGAGTCTGAATGCAAAAACACAGCGCTTTTTGTTGAAGTATTGACCTCAGCCTGTCTCCATGGAGGCACCTGATGCCCAGGGTTGAGGCTGTCTCCAGCTCCCCCTCATGTGCCTGCCAGCTTGGGGGCCCCTCACAACTTCTTTACAGGCAGCCACCAGTGCAGCCCTGACAGTTTGTTAGCACTGGTTCTGACGCATGTGATGGAGCAGATCAAACCCCAGCTGCCTTCCCAGTGCCATGTATGTGCTGGGAATGGGAAGGGGAATGTGCTTGGTGATGGATGCCAGAGAGGGGGGCTCAGCTGCTGCTGGCTCCAGGCAGGGAACACACACAGCCATGCAGGGAAGCTGCAGGCTGCCGTCACCACCACGCTTCACCAGCCTGGAACCCCGACACTGCCATTTCCCCTGGCAGCCAGCAGTGCCAGGAAGCCTCTCAGGCAGCAGACTGGCCTGAAGTGGGACAGGAGCACTGCAAACCCCTTCAGACACGCTGTCTCCTTGCTTTCTGACCATACAGCATTGACCTCAATGCAGTTCCTCATCAACAACTAACACATGTTCTCCATGAGCCCCGGGCTAAAAATTTACCGGGAGTGGGCACAAAGTATGACCTGCACTCTGGTGCTTTCCCCTTGAAATGTTTGTGCTGCAAAATAAAGTGTTATTGATCCCTGCTTTAAAAATCACAGGGTGCAACAGGTCCAGCTGCTTGTAGGGTAGAAATATAATGTGTCATTGCTGTTGAGTTACCACTTGTGAAGTGTGTGAGAGCAATAGGAGCGGTCCCCACAGCTCTGAAAGACACCATTGTTTTCTGAAAATGGAGAAACTTCACCTGCTTCACCTGTCTGATGGACAGGACTCTTCACTGGGAACAAACACAAGATGCCTGAGGTGGTTTCTTACACAAAAGCTCTTCCTGCCACCTCTCTGTGAAGGCTGGTCATCAAGAAGTTTAAACAATGTCCATGGTATTACAAGGGAGACCTTGGAATTACACGGTATTATGAGGGAGACTGGCTCCTTTCAGATCAACCAACAGCATGAGGGTGTTACAGAGGCCTCAGAGCAGACTCTGTCCCAAGTACCTTCCAAGAAATTAAAAAACACTCTAATGAGGCATAGAGATTGCCACAGTAGGGTGCAGAGAAGATATCTTCCTCGTGGCCACTCAAGACAGATTTCAGATGAAGACCTCAAAGGAAGTGGTACCAAAGAGAAGAAATGAAAGTGTAAGCAAGCTGACCAGTGATCATATTCTTATCAAAGATGTCTAAGAAGGAAGAGGCAAGGGAAGATTAAATAAGGCAGGAAGATAAAGGATACGAAATGGAAAATATTTACCACAGCCTTTCAAGGAGGAAGAAGGAAAAAGAGACTTTACAAGCCAGAGAGCATCCCTGCAGAGCATCTGATGGGATCACAGCTGGGTCCCATGTGCTATGTCTCCCTCAAATTTCTCTCTTACATATGTATTTAAGACCATCTGCATTCACTCTTTGCTATTTCAGAACTAGTCCAAAAAGCTCCCTTGAATAATACATTTTTTATCTCTACCAATATTTTAAAACAAAGCAGTTCTGCATTATTTGTTCCAATCTGTCTGCAGTTTAAATTCTGCCACAGCAGAATGTTTCAGCACGAAATGCATTTGAAATATAAAATTGTTTATGCTGCTTTTTCCCCCTTTCCAACTGAAAACAACCCAATGTACCACTTGTAATGGATTTTTAAACACATTTATCATTAAAGAATCTTTCCAAGGAGTAAAAGCCAGTAAGTGGAACACGAATGGACCTTCCTTACAATATTTCCCCACAGTATGGCTGTGTACTAAAAAATATGCCAGAGGCTTACACCCTCTTAATAACATTTTCTTTGTATTTGTGATGAATTAAATTTTCAGCTTAAAAAAAAATTTAAAAGGAACAAAGTCTTTAATTACTACAGTTAAGCAGACATCATTTTCTCATCACAGATCTCCCCACTGCCATTCATTATGTAGGAAAACCCAAACAAATCTCTTCAGACTATGGAGCATTTCCAGAAAGGACTTGTCTTTTCCCAATAAGGAGCTGAAAGACAGTTATTTCTCAAATGAATAGAGTCAGAAGAAGCTAAGAACAATCCCAAAACCCCAAGTTCAGTTTGTTCTAATTTTCATAGTGTCAAACAATGGTAAATTATTTGCCTACCTACCTGGCGCAGACACAGCCTTGTTGTGTTCTTACTGTGAGAGGCTCTAAAACACTCTGTCACACCTGTATTTATAAATTCTCTGAGTGCAAAAGTGTTGAAGAAAGGCCATATTTGCCATATTGTTATTGAGATGTCTTGCCTCTAGGGAAGTTCCTGCAAGCAGGGAATTTATTTTATGACTCAATTTGTCCAGAGAGAGTGAATTGTGAATGGTTTTTTGATTGTCTGGAGTGAGAGTTTGATTTGCTTTTTCTGAATATCTCCCTACACAATAGATACATTATGCTAACTTTACTACAAATTCAGATTAAGAAAATATCTAGATTCCTTGCCATGGATATTTCTTTTAGCAGGAATTTATTTTCAAGGCTTTAAGATTTGCCATTGTTTGAGGATAATAGAAAGTATATCCTTGACTTTTCCATTGGCTGTATCAAAATAAAAGATTCCTGAATCTGTACTGACACTAAATACCCAACCCATTAGTAAAAGAAAGAAGAGCTATGTGTATTTTCAGCTCTAAATTACCAATCCAAGGGCACTGTTATGAAAATGCAATTAAGTAGAACATGAGTCTTCATTTCAGCTTTGGAATTAGCAAGAAACTGCACACCCTGCCCTTAAAAAAGTATCAGTAATGTTGAAGGATATAGGAAAATAATAACATCAGACCTATCAGTTAAAAAAAGAGATTTGAGCAGGGTTTTAGCCAGACCTAAGAAGCAGCTGTAGATGCAGAGAATTGCAAAACTGAACAAGCCTGTTGACCCAGAGATGTAAAAGTGGCCAGGTTTTTCACAGTGTTGTATCTCTTGTAGTAATGGCTGTTGTAATAGTTTTATGGCCCTTTGGAGAAAATTAATTTATCCAGGCTGTAATATGCAAACTTGTGATCCTTGACATGGTGACCTGAAAATATGTGTTTCATTTGCTGAAACTCTGTGCATCCTGCCACTCACACCACTTCCAGCCTTGGCTCCAAGCAGAACACAGTAAAGGCCTAATTTACCCTCAGACAGGTACATGCAGACCTCAAAGACTTCAGACAGACACACCTGGCCGTATCTGAACATATTTCAGCAGCCCCTACCACTTGCTCTATGTCTGTCCCCATCATGATCATCAGGGCAAGATTCATTGGTGAGAGAGAAAATTATTGATGAAAAGACTAAAACTTTGATAAGGAATCTTGTTTAAAAGAAATCACTTTCTTACAATGTATTTGTTTTGATTAAAGAATAATTATTAATTGAAATTATTTTTAAAAATCACAAAATGTATCTGCAGTTGTAACAAAACAAAGAAATGGAAATGAATGCATTTATAACAAGGATGCAATCAGAGGAGGCAAGTTTCCTAAAACCTCCTTTTCTATAACCACAGCTGCATGAAATATGTAGGCAAAAGCTCAGTGTTTTCCCCAGAAAACAATTTATGTCTCTCTATGACAGTTAATTATGCTCACTGCTAGTTTTCAAAAAACCTTTAAAGGGAAGAAATCACTTATTCCAGAGACCTCAGCCTGACAGTTCTGACTGCATCGGCTGTTGCGTTCATTGACGTCGTTGCATCTTTATTGTGCCTTTAACACACATTGACTTAATGTGGCAGACAAAGCTTAACTTCTCCCTGAATTTGCTCCAAAACATCTTTGAGAGTAATGGTGCAAACAGAGCCCTCTCCCTCTGCATCCTCTCCCTCCTCCCTCCTCTGTGTGCACACAGCAGTGCAGGCAGACACATGTGCATCACTCATGCATGTGTGTAAGCAGCATTTTTGAATGCTGGGGTGCTGAGACACTTTGGTAGCAAAAAATACCTCAGTGATTTGTTTAGATACTCAAGTGGCAATAAAAAAACCACATTATTATATGAAGTTTTTGCTTTCACGTGTGCCCATACAAACTTCTTTTGGACGTGATGTTAGCAGAACCTCAATGCTTAAGCGTCTGCTTTTCATAAAGATTTATTCCTGAGGCACATTTGAAAATCTCACTAGTGATGCGTGTCACCATTTACACAGTGAAAATATGGGATCTGCCCACTGCTGCTCAGCCTGCACCTGCTATAAAAGAAAATGCTGGTTTAAAACCTTTAGAGCTCAAGTTTTCTACATGGTGAGTGTACCAGATTAATTCTTGCCTTCACCCTTTTTGTTGATATTCTGCTACATGATAATATGACTACAAACCTACTCATGCTTTGTAAGATGCTGCACAGCTCTGACCTCAGAATTTTGTGATAAAACAACTGGGTGCTGAATTGGGTGGTGGTGCTTCTGCTGGTAAGGGTAGAGTAATGTAAAAGGCAAAACCTGTCACAGGTGTCTGCTACCTCTTTTCTTACATCATCCACAAGAGGAACAGAACTGTCATCAATATTTTTAAGTCCTTGCTGTAGCCACATAACTAGAAATCTCTGCAATTTTCAGGATTTATGCCTCTAACTTGACTCCAGTTAATATTTTGCCATGCAAATATAAACATTATAGGTGACTATTACTGCAAAGCATGTTCATACCATTTTAACTGCCCTGTGCTTTGCCAGTACAGGAATGACATGTTCCCTGCACAGCTAAACTTCCCTCTTAAGTCAACAAATAAAACAAGACAAAGTGCAGGATAACAGATCAATAGACAGAAAGCCTGAGGGTTGCTGAAAAAAAAGAAAGAGGGAAGAGGGGGGGGATTTTAGTGCTTTTAGAAAGTAGGAAGAGGAAATAAATAGGAAGAGGCAGAATAACAGATGTGTAGCACAGGGAAAAGCAATGCAGAGAAAGGAAATGTCAGAGGAGTGGAAGAAGTTCAGCATGTAAAAGATAATGAGAACCAGCAAGTATGTAGGCAAGAAGAAACTTTCTCTAAAAATAGTTTAAAAATAAATGAACCTAGCCCTGGTCCTCACAACTCTTCCAGGAAAGACTCAAGAACAGGGATGTTTCCACCCCAATCTTTAAAAGCCAAAACACAGCCCCATGTAGCTACTGTGAAGAAAAAGGAACCAGCACACACCATTACCCTGGGCAGCTTCAGTCAAGTGGTTCCTCTGCATTTCAGTGCCTACACTGAGTCAGACACATCCTACTGCTCATGGCTGAGTTACATGGAGACGTGGTAATTGCCAGCCTATGGCTCAAAGATGATCCACTCCCTACCCTCTGCTTACCAGCTTGAGAATGACAGGAGACACAAATAAGATAAAAACCACACATCACAGTATGTTTCTTGAAGGTTAATTAAGAATCCATATGAATTATAGAATATAGGAATGAGCTAATAAAAATTCGTCTGAGACACCATTCAAGCCTTAGCAGGTAGCACTGTTGCTTCACTCCAGATTCTCATCATATTTTAACAATTTGTAATGCAAATAAGACCTCATGTAATCACTTGCTTGCAAAACTGTCTTCTGGTTTTAGAGATCAAGTCTTATTTATACTGGGGGCGAACACTGGGGAAATGGAGATCAACAAGGACTCGTGGAAGGGGGCAAGCCCTCATCTTAAAATCTCTCTGCTGGAAGGCACTCAGCACTCTCAGCGTTTGTGGGACACCACTGAAGCTGGGTCTAGTTTCCAGGGCTCCCACAAGACTCAGGACTCTGTGGGGCAAAGTCTTGGATGGATCTGTTCTGCCTGGAAGACCTTTAAGATAGAAAACTGCAGCATCCAAGTGACCTCAGCAGACCAGTGAAAACAAGAAAAGACTTCTGAGTGCCCTGAGCATTGGACTACTTGTTCTTGGGGTTGAAAAGCTTTTTAATTTCGAGATTAAGATAAAAAACCAGACACTTGATGACAGGACCAGGCACCCATTTGCACTTATCAAGAATCTGTCCCTTAGGTCCAAATTAATTCCACAGTTTCCTCAAGAGAATCCTGAAGTAACAATGGATTTTAAAGATTAACCTTTTCAGTGCAAAAAAGTAGCACAAGTTGTAATGCCCTGGAATAACTTTAAAGGAATATTATCCACATGTTTTTAAATTTTATTATAGTATAGTTTTCCACTAGTATATTCAAATTCTAGATGTATTCTCTAAAACTTGAAAAATTAGCTGTACGTGAAGACCATAACTAAGGAATAGGTGGCCAAATATGGCTCACTAGGCTGGACTGGGGTTGCTCTTACTACTCTGATAGCTCTGGCTATCTGGAATTCCACTCTGGGGGTCCTTGAATAGAGTGGGGAAAGGGGCACCTCAACAGAGCACTTTAGCCCATCTTAGGGTAAATGTCAGAAGAATCAACATGAATTTCCTTTGAAGAATAAAGGTAGGTTTCTGCATGGGGTATTTCCAACATATTAATCACACTGTGATTATATAGAGAGCATGATGGGAACTGGTTTTAGCTAATACCAACTATTTAGCTTTACTGGTGTTTTGGCTTTCCATCAAAATTAAAGGAAAGAGAGGCAGTCCTTGAGAGTAACACACGCTCCTTGCTCAGACAGTGCTGTTAAGACAGGATGGAATACCTCTGGGTGCTTCTCACTCCCTGCCAGCTTCAGCAGGAAGCAGGACCATTGCTTTGAGAGCTTCTGAACATGAATACAGCCCAAACAATATATTTGTGCTTTAATGAGGAGTATAACCATGGTTCAATCTTTTGTTTTGCCAGTGGGTCTGTATCTCCAGTATCTTGCTGGGAATACACAGTCCCATGTCAGAGAGGCAGTGAACCACTCAAACTGAACTGGACCCTGACTGAAAAACCCACAAATCAAAGGGTTGAGCTGTTTGCCAGGTCTGGGGAGGAGCAATCCAAGCATTGTCCCATTAAATTGGATTACACCCAAACACGTACACAGAGGCCTGCAGCTTTCAAGCACTCATTTCACACCAACCAATTAATATTATCCCACAGTATTTTCTTCCCTCAGAAGAAAAGGTTAAGCATCCATTTGACTGACACGCATCCCAGCCAGAACACCGGAGTAACACAGAAATGTGAACAGATAGCATTTAACTGTGTATTTTAAAGTCATGCCTAAAAATGTAGCCATAGAAGTGCACTTGAAAAACAGCGAGGTGAGTCAGACACCCAGCAATTACACTGTACTTAAAATGAGTGAGAGAGTTGCTGCTGGGAGGTCATGAGAGATCATTTTGTCAAGCAGTGTTAAATGAAGCAGTTGCCTTGTGTCTTTCGTCTGAGCTGCTCTGTGGAACACGGGGTCTAGTCATTTAAAGGTGATGTGAAGAATAATGCAGAGGGTTTTCACGAGAAAAGCCTGGCTCTGTCCATTTGCTTCCATTTGCAAACGCATGGACAGGAAAAGATGAAAGATGCCTTTGCACGTCAGTCAGTGCATCTCTGCAGGCTCCAGCTCTCTGCTGAAGGGGGAAGAGGGACTCTGAGGCTCTTGGGCAGGATCTTTGCACAGCAGTGAGGCTTGATTTCATGCACTGAAGTTTAATTCTGGCATCCACTGACAGGCAGGGTAGCCTGGATGTTGAAGATGTCCCCATTCTGCTACTGAAGGTGTGATGCCATTATCAAAGCCATGATGCAGCTTATAACACAGATAACTTTTTATATGGAATGAGATGTTCAGAATGTACAAGGACTGCCCTGGTGTTCCCATCCCCAAAGATTTCTTCAGCATTTTCATCTGAGCTCACCATTTTTTCTGTCTGCCTTTACTCTGAACATTCTCAGCATGAGATATGAGAGCAATAGGCAGGAGACGTCCCTTGTCCCCTGAATGAGACAATTATTTGAAATACAGATTGATCAGATCAAGCTCCTGCAACCTTGATGTGAACACCAGCTATGGTTCCTGTGCTGTGCCCTGTTTTGCCTGGTTCCCTGATCCACCTATGGATTTGCTGACCCCGTGTCCAATATTCTGGGGCTTCCAAAATTCTTGGTGTTCCCCAAGAGTCTTCTTCTGCATTCAGTACAGATATACTTAACATTCCTTCATCAAACAGCAGCTTGGCACTCTTTTCCTTGGAATAGCACTTATACATAATGTAGAGATGGCCATTGTCCCATGAGGCAAGAATGAGTGCTACTGATAGTAGTGAGAAAGATGTCCAGTGTGAAAGTTACCCTCTGGCACAGTTTAGCATATTTAAACATCACTAACTTTATGTTGAATATTCACAGAGCTTAAAGAGCCCCCAAGTGCTGAGCTGACCCCTGAGTTTGTCCTTTGTGACTGCAGTGGAAGCACACGATAGCATTTGCCCTTTAATGGGATTTCAAAAGCTTTTACAATCCTTTAATAAAAAAAAAACCTACAATCAACAGAAAATAAAGCTGCACTTTCAATTAACGAGGACAATTACTTCTAATTGTAAAGCTCATACATTTTTCAAATGAAGAGATATCATTTTGCCTTAATTGGTAGGTGCGGTGAATAGGCAATTAAAAACGCATTAAATTTGGACCCACAGATAACGAGGAGCAAATTTCTGTCCTGAGCAGATTACAGTTGTGAATGTGCCTCTGTTGTCACTTTAAAACCAATAAAGGGGCTCCCTGGGCATATTTCATGGTTCCTCCATTATTGCCACTGAAGATAAGATATCAGCATTTCCATTACAAACAGTTGGGTTTCAGGGGGAGTTGGCTAAATGATCCTGCAGACAGAAGTGTGCCATCACTCAGCCCAGGAGAGCTGAGTATGGTTTTAAAAACACTGGGCTGCTTTTTGCTCCCGTTAGTCACGCAGTGCCTGCCCTCTGCACCCTGGTGGATGAGCCCCAGCAATTAAACAGTGGTGGGGCCCGTGTTGGTTCTGAATTGCAGATGCTCTAATGGAAATCCCGAACAGAAATGTGCCCCTTTATCCCCTCACACACACTGATGTATGTTGTGTCTGCTGCTGGCAATTGCACAAAGTTGATAGCAAAAAAGAATTTCTGACTCCTTCCCCTGGTCTCACTCCTGCAAACACTGAGCATGTCAGCCAGCTTTGCAGAGGAACTGACTACCCCTTGAACTGAAGCAGATAAACCCTGGAGAGCCATGTTCGTTTCTGCTACACAGCATCATCATGGGACAAATTTACATGTGAATCCATTTGTGCTGCTGTTTATCTGCAAACCAAGAATGACATATGCAAAACAACAGTCACAGCTGAATGGACTTTGCAAACTGGGAGAGCTTCTGTATTCCAGTTCCGTTCCTCTTGTTCATTTAAATCCTGCCTCTTTCCAACATTCTGCCTCAGTCAAGGAAACTGAGGCTCTCTGAGGGCACTAATAAGAAATACAATTTGTGATTCCTAGAGATTAGTGGAGGCTGAAAGGATTGTAAGTGTAAAATGACCTCCAAGACCAGAAGTTTTGGCTGTCCATCATCCTCTCAAGCTGAAGGGTTAGCAGTCAGGTGGAGAGGTGAAACCCGGGCCTTGTTCATGACAAGTGTTCAAAAAACATTCACAACAGATGTTTGAAGAGCCATGCTGTAGTCCCTAAACTTTCCCCAGCAGTAAAGCTAATTTGGATTAGAAAATTCTTCTAGTTACTACTTTGTTCATACATTTTAATAATACCTAAAGTTAATAGCAGACATCGTTATACACAGGACATTCAAAGCAAAAAAAACCCAGAAACTGCCACTCTTTTTTTTTTGTTAGATCTGTGCTCAGGAAAGAAGAAAGCACATATTTCATTATTGTGATTTATCATACACATAAACTTATTCCATCAAGGCATCTTGACTTGAGCTGCTTTCATGCCTGGAGCTAAGACAGCAGAGAGCTGACTAAAAGTAAGACTGATCAGATGCTTAAAGGTAAGTTTATCTAAGCACCTGGCTGATTTGGGGCTTTTAATGAAATAATTCATGGAAACCCAGTTCATTAGGCTTTAGTCTTTATTGATTTCTTGCCAGAAAAATTTATAGAGTTGCAGAACTCACAGCTTCCTGCAAAGATTCTTGTAGAAGTAGTAGAAGCGTGAAATTCAGAAAGGGTCCTCGTGCTCATGGATGAGCAACTCTGTCTCCTGCCAGTCCCCCAGAAAGCTCATTTAGTTCTCCAGAGGAGGAGAATTAGGGATGTGGAGCCAGGAGCAGCTTACAGGTCAGTCTTACCTTGGTCACCGTGGGGACTAACCAGGTTAATGGACGTTATTGTCTGGAGCTGTGAGAGCTGCCACAACAGACCAAAACAGGGCAAAGAAAGCAGTGGGTTTGTTTCAGGGGCTCTGAGCAGTCCAGTGAAATTATAGCTACAAGTATTGCTGTAATAGTGATCTTTACAAATACAGATAAGTTTGCTTCTAAAGCCCATTTTCACAGTTCAGACTTCTAAATGTTTTGTTTCTGCAACATCCAAGGCAAACTTCATGCTAAAGGCCAGAACAATTTCTGTACAGATGAGACCTTTGGTAGCCAAAAGCTCTAACTTATCTATTTAGCAGAGAGACCTAAACTTTGGCTGCTTTTGCTATATGGCATTCGTGGCACTGTGCTGATGGCTGCCCTAGTTTGCACTCTCAGCTCTTTGCTGAAGAACATTGTTCATTTTGCACTTCACAGCACCCATCCCAAAAGTTCCCTGGTGCCACAAAAATCTGAGCCAGCAGGTCCCTCTGAAAGCCCCAAACAAAGTTTCATGGTGATGCATCTAACCTGGAGAGATAGTGTGCTGACATCTGAGTTGCTTGCTGTCCCAGATGTTCCCAAAGCTGCCCAGGAAGCAAAGTGTGCCCATGCTGCACTGGGTATTCCCCTGCCTCTGGATGACTTTGGTATCCACAATGCTGCTTCTGAAAGGAAGATCCTGAGATTTCAGACAACTTCCAGCCACCATCTCTCCAGAAGCACCTGCCAGCAGCTAAATCTCTCCAAGAGAGACTGAGAAACAAAATGGGAATGGAAATCAGGATTCAAAGTCAAGTCTGATTCATCTGAGGAGCAGAAACAAAAAACTTCTTCACCTAGTGATGGGAAGCAGTAGAAATTCCTGCCTGATGCATGGTCAGGGGAAGCCTGGAAGTGCAGAAGGGCATTACACCTCTTGGTGCTCCTCTTGGTTCCACAGCCACCAGACCCAGGGCTGTGGAGCATTGCCAAGCTGTGCAAAGGGAGGAAGGAAAACAACAAATATTAATAACAAGTGATATGAGTGAACTGTGTAAATGAGGAGGGTTGATATTACTGAGAAGGCTCCCTAAGGCTCAAATGAATTTGGGTCCTGCATCCATGACATTTCTCATAATTTTTTGAGTAGATAGATAGATAGATACAGCACAGATGGAGAAAAGAAATTGCAGGGCTTCAGTCACAGAGCATATCAGTAGAACTGGTAGGGAATTTTCTGTTTAGAGGCTTCTGTCCTGTCAAGAGGTGGAAGTTCATCAGCACTCTCACTGGACTTGAAACTGGACTTGATATATAATATTTCTCTGTGCTGTCAGAGAAAGGGCAAATGGTAAACCTCATTTTGCATTGTATTTGCATCCTAAGTTCAAAAGCATAGCTATAAACGAGGATTTTAAGACACCGGATTTTATTTATATATCTGAAAAGAGTACTCCAATATTAAGGAGATGAAAAAATATTTGCTTGAGAATAGTTGATTTTTACAATATTAAAATATTCCATGTGCAGCAACCCAAGTAGGCCAAGAGAGTATTTCATACTTGGGTTGTGAGATGCGTAAATATGATGCATTACATCAGGGAGTGTTAAGATATATTTGTAATTTGAAGGACTTTAGAGACTGTTTCAGTGTGGAAGATGAGATACCAATAAAAAGGGAAGTAATCTTGAAGAGAGCTGTGTTGTATCCCTCGGAAAGCAAGGCAGCAAAAGATAAACTGTGACCACAGGCACATACTTAGTTGTCTTCCTTTATAAATATGTATCAGCTAAAAACAAGTACATCCAGTACATCTGTCTCAATATGTGTGTAAAAACCTAATCAATATGAAGGATAACAGAGCATGGGTTTGGTCTGGTGAGTGCACAGATGTTGTAATACATGAATATGTGAATAGATGCCTGGGATGGTGCTGAGTGCATGGATACAGCTATAAATACACAGGTGTGGGCTGTTTGCACTGATCTTTGCTCTTAAGGGCAATGCTGAAGCAGCAGTTTGACACTGCTCTTCCTGACTGGTCACTGCTAATCAATAGCCTTATAAATCAGTGCATTTAGGGCACTGCCAGTCTGATTCCTCATGTAAAACACCTGTCAGGTAATTAATGGCCAGCCAGGTCTGCTGCTCTCCCCTTGCCTTCTACTGATGCAGCACAGAGCCCAGGCTGCATTCAGTGGGGTAGCTCGAGTTGCTCTTCTCTTCCAGTGGTGATGAAGGAAAGAGAAAAGCATCACAGCCTCCTTTACCAGTGGGGTTTCCAGGCTTGCCTCGTTGCTCCTAACTCTGCTGGCCTTGCTCCCAGCTCAGTCCTGTGTACTCAACGGGGAAGGTCTGCCTTTGTGAGAAAAAACCTCACCTGGAGGAGGAGCATGTGAATATGGATGGGAAATAAAGTAGTGAACCACAGGCATGGACAGACCAACAAAACAAACATGTCCTTACAGATTAATGCACACGCTAAAATACAAGAAACAAAAGGAATAACAAAAAACTGGAGAGAGAGAGAGAGAGAAAGAGGTAAAGTTAGCAGGGAAGTCCCTCAAGGATCCATCCCAGAGTTTGTTCAGCTCAGCATGTTCATAAATGGTTTAGGGAAAGGAATAAATAACAAAAAACTATTCAGAACAGTCAATTCTGTGCTGATTTCAAAGATTCACAAAAGGAGCTCACAATGCTGAATGACAGGGTGATAAGACTGCAATTGAATTTCAATACTAATGAATACAAATTAATGCATTTGGGGAAAAAAAAACATAACCACATATACAAAATTATAGGTTGTAGGAATTAGAGAGAGGGAAGAAAAGGATAGGAGAGGTCTGTATAGGAACTGTGCAGACAAGAAAGGTCGCAAATAATAATTCATGATGCCCAAGAAATAGCCAGTGTGAAATGCAATGATCAGAAGGAAGGTAAAAAAACCCAAAACCAACAGAAATTATTTTTTATGCACTTCATAATTAAATTGTGTAACTCGTTGCCACAGGAAATTGTAGAGACAAAAGCAAAATCTGGTTCATAAAAAAAGTTTAATCTCACTGATATAGAATATGTCATTGCAGATTAATGGTGGCTCAGAAATTCCTTGAACTGCTGTTTGCCAGGAGCTGGTAGGATGTACCAGATAAAAATAGCTTCCCATACAACCTGTTAATCCTGACCCAGGGGAATCACTGATTACAAACAGAAAAAGAATTGGACGCTACCTGCTTTTAATCTAGCCCAGAGCGCTGGTTCTAATATTTTTAATAACAATATTCTTACCTACTTTGGGGAAAAAAAACAAACCACAAGACCAAATTTCCATACATTTCTGTGAAAACTAGACAAGGTGTGGAAATAATGGGATATACTATTCTAAATTTCCAGCCTATGGAAAAGGGGATTATTTCCCTCACTTTCCTACTCATTGGGATATTATCCATATCTTAATCAGCATCTCTGCTTCCCCATCAGCCTGACTTTGCAACAGACTCAACTGTTCCAAGCTGGCAGCTTGCCTGGCAATATAGGGACTGTCAGCCATGAACAAAAAATGTCCTGCTTGTCAATAGTGATTCACAGCGTGGCCTTAACCATATCAGAAACTCAATCCAGCTCCAAAATACAAAAGCTGTTTCATGAGTGGTAAAGTTTAAAAAAGACTGTTTTCGTGCAGCTCTCCCATGAGTCAGGTTTTCTGCCTTCTTTCCCATCCACCCAGTTCCCTCCAGCAGAGTACTTTGGGTCTCATGTGCCATGGCTGGTGGGCACTGGCTCGGTGGCTCTTACCCCCAGGATATATGAGCTTGTAAATGCCTCTTTAAGTGGGTGTCCCCTTGTTCCTTCTTTGGTCACCCTTTGGTCTCCCCTTTGGTCTCCCCCTTCTTTGGTCCCCCCTTTAGTTCCTTCTTCTTTTGTGCTCTATTTACCTCAGTTTTAAAGGTATCATTAAGGTCTTTAATTCTCACAGAATCGTTTAGGTTGGAAAAGACCTTTAAGATCATCAAGTCCAAATGTTAACCCAGCACTGCCAAGTTCACCACTAAACCATGCCCCTAAGTGCCACATCTACACATCTTTTAAATACCTGCAGGAATGGTGACTCCACCACTGCCCTGGGCAGCCTGGTCCAGTGCTTGACAACCCTTCTGGTGAAGAATTTTCCTGATATCCAATCTAATCCTCCCCTGGCATAACTAGAGGCCATTTCCTCTTGTCCTATCATTTGTTCCTCAGGAGAAGAGATTGACCCCCACCTGGCTACAGCCTCCTTTCAGGAGGTTGTAGACAGTGATAAGGTCCCCCCTGAGCCTCTTTTTCTCCAGGCTGAACACCTCAGCTCCCTCAGCTGCTCCTCACAGGACTTGTGCTCCACCTCCTTCACCAGCTCTGTTACCAATCACTGGGCAGACTTCAACATCTCGATGTCTTTTTTGTAGTGAGGGGCCCAAAACTGACCACAAGATCCGATATGTGAGTTCATCAGTGCTGGCAGGGACAGAGTCACTCCACCATTGAGTGATGCACCTGCATCAAAAGCTGTAGAAGGGGAACAGACAGACCAAAAGCTCCAATACACAACTTTGATTCAAAGACAAAAGGGTCACAAAAAGTGTCACATATCACTCTTTGTCTGCAGAGCTTCAAGGGACAGAGTCATTAAGAGAGAATCCCAGTGAGTATTAAAGGAAGTCCACCATTTTCCCTAGTAAAACAGACAGGAAAAGCAGCTTCTGGGCCATTTTAATTTATAAGAACATATTAGAGAACAAAAGGGCTTTGCTAGAGGTGCCCAAACTTGTAAACATTTTTGGTGTTTTCTGTTTCACTATGAAGAGGGATAGCTTCTCCCTCTGCAGCATCTGATAAAACAAGAAGAGACAAACCCAACCACAGGATGGAAACAAATTGCAGACCCCATCCGATTACACAGTTCAAATTCTTAAATCATATAAACTGCAAGTCAGGCATTTCAGTTCAGTTTAGTGGAGAACAAGGAGAAGAAAAAGATTCTTTGAGAAAACTCATTTTGTCTGAAAGCAAAACATTGCCAGCAAGCCATGAGCTGCAAGTTCAAACACCTTTGCTAAAAGCCTCTATTCATTTGCAGTTTATTGGATAGTATGAAGCTGCCCATTCTGGTTATATTCTCTTTTTGTTAAATGCTTGGAACAGTGAAATATAAGAAGATTAATCATATGCAATATATATTCATTAGGTAAATTTCAGATGACGAATCAAATAGATTACTTTGCATAAATATTTCTCATAAAATATGAGTGGGCATCATATTTAATAAAAATCACAAACAAGTGGAGACTGATTGCCCTGCATACAAACGCAATATAAAATAAACACCTTCATAAGCAACAGTTTCACCACTTACCTCCACAAGCTATTCATATATACAATCCATTTATAACAGCAAACTGGGTCTGGGTTTTGGCCATTTTACAATTATTATTCTCTCAAGAGGAAGACAATATGAAACCTTATGGTAACTTCTCTTTTACTTAACACTGCACATAAATTATTGTCAGGTCACAGGGAGCAAATAAGCAGAGTAAGTCCCATTTTCTTTCCATTCCTTCTTGTCTCCTTTTTGTTTTTATTTTTTTTTATTACTGCTTCTTTTGAGAAATATTTTCCATGAGAACATTTCCTTCCACATTAAAATATAATCACTATTTGGGGGGGGAAAATGGGCTATAGGTCAAGTTTTATTGCTGCCTGTTAAGAGACCAATCACTGCTATGGAAGGGCATAAAATCAGCTATACTGCAGAATCAGTACAGCACTGAACCAAATGAAAATAAATTATTTGAGAAACCAGTGCGCAGTTTGTTGGAGCAACACAGAGCTTTACCATAAAAGCCTCTTTTTCACACAGGTGAAAGCCTGAGAACAGTCAGTCTCTTGGGGAACAACATGCAAGGCTGCCCAGAGCTGGCACAGCACTGGAGAAGGGGAGCACCCACCCCCAGTTCCCTCACTGCAAAGATAAAATCTAATATAGTCAGTGTCATAGGAGACAGTCTTTCCTCCTGGAGTAATGCAAGGCACAGGGGTCAGCATCCAGCACTACCTGGAGCTGTCTAGCTTTTGGAATTTTTACAAATCCTTGTACATAAAATTTCAGGGCACATTTCAGAACAAAAATACAAATTAATAGAGAAGGGGGTGCTAAATGCAAAGATGCACCACCTCTGGCTAAGGAATTTGCTGAGTCACATATCAGAGGTCGGAAGAATGTGCTGGGAAATATCACGCTGCATTTCTTGCCTCTGCTATTGCCCACTCTCAAAGAGAGTACTGAGAAAGATGAACCTCTGCTCTGACCTGCAGCTGTTTAGTAGTTGATCATTCGCAGTCTAATCTAAGCTAAAATTATTCTTCATATTTTTCATCAAATACAAGTAGAAGTTTAAGTATGAATAACCATGTGTGTCTGGTGCAATGTGCTCTAGGAAGAACTCCAGAAAATCAGGCAGTGAAGGAGAATGAAGAGGGAAAAATTGGGTAAAGAAAAGTTGGAAGCTATGGGATGCAGAACACCCCTAATTATCCCTAATGACAAGCGCCGTAGAGTCAAATGGAAGGTCACACCACTTACTGAAAACAAGCACTAATACCACCCTGAACTTGTCAGCACTGTGCATCACTTTTACTGACACAGTCTGACAGTTTGCTGAGGAGAAGAGAGTGGTTTTTCCTTCACTGACACAAGCAGCCCAGCGACAGGGCTTTAAGGAGAGACAGCGAAGACATGTTCTTGTCAGAGATTGCACTTCACAAAGGCCTTTAAGAGACTAGGATTCTTAAAAAATTGCTTTTCCCATGATTGGTCTACACTGAGTGGTTTTTACCTTATGGAGAAGACTCTTGAATGTGAGAGCCTCAAGGGTTTAGCTATATTTTTCCAATTGTGTTAATAGAGAAGAGTCCAGGGTACCAAATTAATACTGAGTCAAGAGAAAAATTAGTGCAAACCTTCATGTGTGTCCCCATCAACCCAGGGGTTTTTACAATTCACAGACACATCACAGAGCACATTAATGGCTAACAAAGTCTCCAGGGATGCTTTAATGATTTACACCAGCTAACCTGCAGTTTCTGAGCTTTGGCCTTTTGCTTTCCAAATGAGTGAGGTTTTCCTGAAGAAAAGAAAGTAGGAAATAGGAAGTAGGAATTTAGGAGGTGGAGAGAAAGAGAGATATTGGAATACTTCTGTCAGAAAAAACTCAACAAAACTCTCAGAGCATCCATGAGGATCCACAGGCTGAACTGCACCAAACTGCAGCTTGTGTTCAAAAAGGATTGAGCTTCAAGATTGCTATTTTGCCCACCTTGCTGTGCTGTCTGTACTTTATTGCTCTATCAACAACCTCTTCCTTTTTTTCATGTACCTTATTCTTAAATCCTCCCCTCTAAAATCTACCCAGGAACATAAAATATTCTGAAATGGCATCATCTATCTTACCAAAAGGATGAAATTCTACCATTTGAATTAAAATTAGGAAAAATAACATGGATTCTGTCTTTTCAGGCTGAATTACTGCTTTAATCCATCATGCTGGCTACAGTGGTAAATGATGGCCCAGAACTCTGGGAGACCACTTGATTAGCTTTTAATTACCCATCACACTGATGCTGTGATAAGAGACATCGTAGATTCTTGATTCCTACACGAATCACATGAATGGCTGTGATTAGCACAAATGCTGTGAGATTAATAAGAGTGGTTTTGGAAGAGATTATGATGATATATTCTCAAACAGAAGCAAGAGCAAGCCATGATTTGTGGGTTAAATTACAATTTTGCTTCTTCCCCCTCAAAATTTTAGTGCCACAGTGCCAAATAGTGCATTGCCCTGCATGCTCTTACAGCTATTTGCATTTGTAGTAGGCACTTTACAGCTGGTATTTAGGGGAGAAGTGGCTGCATCACAACAAGGTGCTGGAGAGTCAGCTTCAAAATGTGCATAACTGGTATGAATATTCCATAACAATGTTGTCCTTCTTCTGCCTTGGGAGCCAAGTCCTGCAAGATAATCTGCAAAATAAGAATACCACAAATGGACAGACGTGCAAAAGTATAAAGGAAGACAGGGAAAAAAAAAATGTGCCAACTTCTTGTCAAACCAAGTGGCATTATCAGTTATTAACTTGACCTATTACATCACAGTGGTGGGAAATCTGTTGAGGAAGGCAGAAGCAGGAATAAGAAAAGGAAATACTGCATTGCCCAGCCTTAAATATAAAAACAAAAGCAAGCCGACATTATTTTTTCATTTCTTCACCAGGTACCACACTTTTCGACAGTGCTGAGATTAACAACCTCCCTCTCAAAACGTGTGGCCAACCTTCACACTCAAAATAACACTCTGGTTTCATTCCCTGGTAAGTCTTGATAAGGATTCTGCAGAATTTTTGGTGCAGAGCATTATCACGCTGCTGTGGTATTGATTGATCCACTGTGATATGGGCAGAAGGTGCTCACACAGCCTTGAAATCCCCTGCTTGGGCTTGCAAATAGTTCCCCAAGGCAAGATTTATGCTACTGAGATGCAAAGAAGTAAAGCAAAGTTCACAGGGATTTTAGAGATGTAATTCCAGCTCCTAAACTGTTTGTGTATTTTAAAACGTGTAAAAAATGCATATATTATTTTTCTTCATTGTTCACACATACTGTGTCACTGGGGATTTCCCAGTGATTTAGGGGGAAAAGCTAATCTTCCTGCTTTTCATAACACAGCTGTCAGGTTTCCCAGGCTGTGTACCACAACACATTTCAGGATCACTCTTAATTGGCGCCTGAGAGAGAGCTGTAGTAACTTGATTTGATGCTACTCTTTGCCAGCAGACGGTAGAGAGCCTGTGAGCTCAGAGAAGAGATTTGTACTGCCTGAAACCACCAGCTCAGGGCAGCTGCTGTACATCAGAGCACAAAACCACATCCAAGAAAGGGGACACAACCAAGAGAAAATTTGGACAGAAACAGGTCATGCAGATTGCAGAAGACTAAATTTATTTGCAGGGTTTTTGTCCTACTAGAAGTTGCAGACAATGACAGTCGCGACATTTGACTTATACAGCATCAGCCTGGCTTAGTCACTGACAGAACAGTACTGCATGTCCATTAATTCAACCACTGAATTTCCTCCAGACTGAATTTTTTATTACTGCAAATTGGTCTATACTCCCAGCTCTCATATTCTATCAGAGCTCACACTGTGATAATAGCAACCATGAAGGTGCAGGAGCTGTTCATTGTGGAAGAATGTAAGTAGGACCTAAATTATTCCCCCATATTACTCATGTATTAATTTCCATTAGTTACTAATTACCAGTAGTTAGCATCTTTGGGCTCATGCAAAGAGACAGCATGAAGTTCCTGAATCTCCTATATAACTTGGCATGTGAAAGGAGCCCTGCTGTAACTCAGCTCTGATCTAGAGCTGGTGGGAAGTACTGCAGTCTGTGACTTCAGCCTCAGGAAATATCAGGACATCAGATTCTGAATGTTTCTATAAAACTCTCCTAGAATAAAAGTGTTCCAATGAAATACACCCTCCCTGATCCTTTTAGATTCGAACTTTGCTCTGTTCCAAAGTGGTTCCATGATAGTACTTAGCAGCAGGTACATGTGCCACACATGACTGGGATAAAAGATGCTCAAGGAAACCAAAAATTGTATGCTATTATCCAAATTTGTTGCAGATACAGTCACACTCTCCCTGGACACTAAACCAGCCAGGATTACAGTAAATATGGTTAACCCATCTATAAACTAAGTATGTTCTGCCTTTCCATGGGAAAAATTGATAAGACGGTCCCTTTGGAGAAGCAGCCTGTAAGGGATGTGATGCAGAGCACAAGTACAAACTCCACAGAATAATCAACTGCATAAGAGATAAGAAGCAACTGATTATGCAGCTCTTCTACAAAAAGGTTTTGGGGTTTTTAGAGGATCAGAAAATAAAGAGAAGCAAATGTCAAAATGCTTTAAAAAGAGAAAAAAAGAAAAAAAGAGGAAAAAAAACCCCATGAAATAACTCTTGAAATACAAACAGAATTTCTTCTTTGCAACTCAAAGTTGACCAAATCACTAAGAAAACACTCTTCTGCTTTGAGCATCACAGTTCAAGGAATGCATGGATCAGAGAGAGCAGGGAAAAATAACAACAAGGTCTCTAGAAAATGTGACTCATAGGAAAGGCTTGGGGCTCAGTTCAGTTTGGAAAAAGGAGACCAAGAAAACAAACATCAACAACAAAAAAGATATACACACACACAAAAAGATATTAATAAGGTGTTCTTCATGCCTGCTGTAGCTAGGAGATAGATATTCAAAAGCTGGAATAGACTGTAAGGAGGGGTTTAGATTGCCATCATTATAGGTTTCTAAGAAAATGGAAGCTAAACTTCACCCTGCACCAGAGAAAAAACATCATTCCTTGTGTCAGCTTCAATTAGCACATGCCCATTTGTCCAGCAGAGCCATCGTCCTTCAGATCCAAAGCAGACAGAGCAAACCACTCTAGCCTTGTGCTAGATAAATGTTCCTGCCTCTTTGTAAAGATTGGTCTGAAACTGCTAATTAACCTACATTTGTGAAATGGTTCAAGATGCTCTAAAAATATGAAGGTGGGCTTGGAGCATGGAGGAAAGCAGATGGAACAAAGAGAAAAGCAAAAAAGAACAACGCCAAATAGTAGGTTGAGTTCTGCTCCTGTGAGTCATGCTGGAAATCCATAGCAGTTTTCTGTGGGGTCACATAGGTGCAATTAACAGAACCAAATCACCTTTTCTGTTGCACAGACTTGTTAAGGATGTCATTTGCATGATTAGCATCCAGCTACTCTTGCCCAATCCAAGCCTTTACAGGACAAAGGAAGTAGCCTCCACATGAGGTGTCTCGGTGTCTGGTGGATGTCAGTCTTCCAGTTGTATGATCTGTTTGTTGATCATAGGGGGAAGAACGTTGTTGGGTAGGGCAGAGAACTAGAAAAAAAATTACCTTTTTAACAAGAGGTTCAAGGTGAATCCAAACTGGATTAGAATGTTCTAATGCACATTTTTTCTGGTTCAGCTGAAGGAGAGTTGGTCCTTTAAGAATTTTTTGTGGGGGGAGGCAACTCTCACAGTCTGCTATTCATATACCTCAAAGTATTTCAGGTTAGATAATTTGTGAATTCATATTTCTGCTTCTTTTTTTATGAGTTTCTCATTGCATTCTTCATATTGGCATTGCTACCACTGCAGCATATTTTCCAGCTACTTTTACAGTACCAGCCAGAGCTTCTGCTTGATATCCAGTTCCATCTGACACACCTTCACATAGGCTTCCTCTCCTTAAATCCCTCTTTCCCCGTTAATTCCTGGGCAAAGATCATCATCTTCAGTGACCAGTTATCCAAGAGGGATCATAATACAAAACCATCCAGTTTTTAACCCCTGCAGGGTGCTGACATTTTCTGGATAGCACCAGGAGCAGCCCACCCATGCTACCATCAGCTGAGAGCTGCAGGTTTGCATCTCATGGGCCACTTTGGGCTTCTGTTCTCATGGGCCTCTGCTGTCATTAATCAGGTCACTGCAAACTGGGGCTGCTCTTTGCACACCTGACACATGGACATCCCCTCTCCAGCCACCAGCACACCCTCTGATGGTGCCACCAGATGTGTCTACACGTCACCTTCCTATTTCTCACTCACTCTGTGACTAAAGAGCTGCACAGAAAATGTGCCTGCTTTTAGTGAAATGAAGAATACAGGGGATTATTTTACTGTATAAGAACACACCAGCACAAATTATTACAGAGTTGATGCAATTGATCAGGAAGAAAGCAAGAGCAGGCTGTAAATCACAGCTGAATTGGAAGTGGCTCTGTGCCTCAGAAAGCAACCATACAGGACACCACGTGGCATTGTATACTTACCACTATCCCAGTGAAAAATTCAGGCATCAGCCAAGGGTATCCATCTATGGCACTGTGGTATTTCCCAAAGCCTCCCCTCATAGTCAGTGCAAAACTCACTTCACCTCACTCCAACTCAGATGACCATGGGAATTTAGAGGTTGAATCTGGTTAGAGATTACAACACAAGCTGGTGTGCAGCCATGTATGTGCATCTAATTTCCAAATATACTGGTTGTACTGAGAAGAGTCTAAAGATTGCAGAAGTTGAGCAAAACTTTCCCTCTCATTACTCCTTCAGCCAGATGACACCTAAGGGGAAAAAAAAGTAGTGGGAAAACTGTTGGTCTTGAAACACAGAAGTAAAAATCCTGTGGAAATTAAAATATCAACTATGCTTACAAATTATTAAAGTCCATACCATAGCATCATATGCCCACAGTGATGAAAAGGAGACTAAATATCATTCTTTTGTACTGGCATGTCTTAACTTCTTGAGATATTGATTTTGCAAATTGAGCAGCTTAAATGTGTGTGCATACAGGTAGAGAAGGAGTTCTGCATGGTTTCTTATAGCAAGAAAAAATATACATGTATCCAGTCTTTTAAAATGCCTGGGTACAAGTTTTATAGTTCTACATAGTCTGAAGTATTTTGTTTCAGGATTTGGCACCACTTCTACATCTCTGTAGCAGTGTACTTTCTCTTCACAACTTTTTTTTGATCCAACACACTCTCTCTCCCCATGCTCCCACAGATAACACCAACAGAAGTGCTGAATCCTGCTTTGAACATAGGAAAGGAAAATACGACTGGAATATCCTCTCTGAGAATGCTGCAACTTGTAATCCTCATTTTCTTTGCTCCCGAAGGACCCCAGGTCTGCTCTTGACAGCACACGAAAATCCCATTAGGGATGGTCCTTACAGGGTTTCAGACATTCGGGGGCTGTGTGTGCTCTTTGTTGTCTTCATTTGGTTGGATTTTTAAGTATCTGTTCAGGTGCCTAGATCCAGGAAGAGACGCTCTGTTAATGTGCATGGAGAAATTTGGAATGAATAAATAAGTAAATTGCCACCTATTATCACCCCAAACTGCAATGCCTGACATGTTTTTTCTGCGTAAATATAACATTAAACATGTATTGCAAGTTTTCTTATTTCACACAAAATCATCTGTTGAAATAATAATTTTTAAAAAAATAAAAAGATAAAAGGAAAAACCCTCTTATTTACTACTGATTCTTCTTTTGGCTAGGGTTCCAACAAGCAATCTCTTCATCCCTGAAGGGTGCCACTTCTGCAGCACATTGCAAAAACAAAATCCCACTCCCACATAACAAAAAAACAAGAAGACAGTGCACAAGCAGACTCACATTTCAGAACTGCCACTCTCAGCACTCAGCCTTTGCAAGTTTTCCCTCATTATTAGAGACATTGGTGATTGCTGATACACATGGATGCAATTAAGAGGGAGCAAAGAAAGGATCCACAAACAAGCAGATGAGCTTTGTATTTGGAGAGGGTATAAAAGCTGAATGATTTATTCATTTTTCTGTTTTAGCTGTGAAAGGAGGGTGTAGACTTATCACTACGAAGAGCCTTGCAGCAAAGCTTGTAGCATAGATATGAAGTGGATTAAAGAGAGAAATTTCTTTTATGCTTTATGCTCCTTCTATTTTTATAGCATTTATGTCTGCTTTTCGAAGTGAGGACTGTGATTTCATTTGGATCTCTATAACAACGTTGTTGACACGGAAGGCATAATTCTACAGACCACAGAAGTCATCAGAAATTACTGATAGAAATAACTCCGTGCAATTTTTTTCTATTTTTATCTCACCCCAAGAGACTTTGATGATTTTCAGCCAAATTTTCACTAAAATAATTTAATTTCCTGATAACCTACTTTTAGTCTATAAACAGCATCGACGTTCCCTCTTTCGGAGAATTTCCATTTGCGTGTGTTTCCGGCAGAACATTTGAAGACCCTCACTGGGAATTGCCACGTAATGAATAAATGCCAAAGCTGAGCTGAGATCCTGAGTTTACCTCCAAAGCTGTCTCTTCATGCTTTCCAGGGACATTGACATCATTCTGATTTTACTTTGGACTCCAGAGGAAGACTCGAATAGAATTAATTTGAGACAAGAGATTCTGCCCTGTGTGCAACCCAGGGGATTCAGGATTGTTCTTGAGATCACAAGGCAGTCATGAATACACTCTGAATGTGAACAAATGTTTTCCAAATGGCCCACATGAACCAAACTAGCTGCTATATTGGCATTAAATCTGCGCTTTCCATGCTGAAAATTAAGAGTTCCCCAATTGTTATGTGGAACCCTGGACAGAAAGAGGTTTGTAGGAAAGCAGGAAATTCTATAAGCCTGAATTTTCCTTTGCTTTCCTTTGCAAGCAGTTCAAGCACAACTTCCTGGGATGCTGCTGGCTATATGAATGAGTATTTGTAGCACCTCAAGCACATGAATAGACTGAATCATGGAGAGATTCAGTGCATCTCAGCTCAGATACTGTGGTAGGAGCACAGGATGACTGGTTTAGTGATAGATGTCAATAATTCAACTGTCTGGAGGATTTTCTCTCAGCTTTAGGACCAGTGTGCACTCAGGAAGATGAACTGCTCTTTTCAGGAGCAGTAAACACCCCTTTTTCCAGTCCATTTTTTTTTAAAATAAAGCGCTGACAAAGATTCAAAGCTACTATTTGAGGGTGCCCTTCATGGCCCCTTATTGAGATGTGCAATTTGTACATCTGCCCTTAAAAAGGAGGTGAATAAACTGATAGTGAAACCTAGACTAATTTTGGAGCTGTAACTTACTTCTTACCACACGAGCAGTCCCATTGAGTTCGAAATGCCTAATCCCATTAAGACTCTGTTTTGACTTAGTCGTACTGAAATATTGTTCTGTCACATTTTGAGTAATTGCTGGGAACTGGTGGATAATCATAGGCAATTTCCACAGCACAGGCAAACTGACTCAACTCTTGCAAGCAAACATCGGCAGAGAAAAGCAAGAAGCATTTCCTTACCAAACTTCTCAAGATTTCCTTGAGAATGTTCGGATTCAAACACCAGTGGCTTTCATGAACACAAAAGCTTGATTTTAAACACAGTTGTGGCAAAAGGATCCCTTTGGTGGCTATCAAGGGACCTTATGTCCCTGCCCTAAATTTTGGGGTCTCCAACTTTGGTGATCCTGTAAGATCTAAGTAAGTCTTCTAACTCCATCAGATCCATTGGGATCTGAACCTTTTTCCTGCAGTGCTGCATGAAAAAAATTTTATGGGGCACCAGGATTTTCTACAGAGTTATTTACCAGGGGATTTGGTTTTGTTATCAATAGGAAGCTAAGAAGTCTGCAGTATGTCGTGGTTTGCTTCCATAGCAGCTAGGAATATCCATGAATAAATCATGAAGATGTTTAGGAGTGTTAATACATTTGAGTTACAACATTTCCTACACTAATTAAGAAATATTCATCCAACTTACTTAGACTCTGTCACATATTCCATATTGGTCATGTCAGCATAATACTTATTTTTCCCCTGAACCCACTCAGTATTGGCAAAGTAGTTTGCAGGCATATGTATTGCACAGCCTCCCTAGCAGCCCTAAATGAAAAGGGAGTAATCCTCCAGAGAAGCTTTCACTGTGGATTTGCATCTCTCCACAGATTATTAGAGCTTCTTCACCCCTAGTTCATAATATCTAATCACCCTGTAACCTCTTCTCAATTATTGAAAGCCCAGCCCTTACTTATTGAATTATATAGTTTAATGTTAATAGATCAGAGGTTAACTGGCTCAATATTAGAAAAGGAGTCACTGGCTCAGTAATACAGAAGGAGTCAGGATTATGTTGAGCTCCTCAGTATTATTAATTGGGTTTTAAAGAGGGAACAGAGAACAGCATATGTCAGCCACAGCAGGGTTTGAAGGAGAAAGTCAATATTTACAGACATGAGTGCCTACTACCTGAGTTGCAGACAATTCTGAGCAGCTGCAGCTTGAAAAGTCAGCTTCAGACTTCCGTGGATCAGACCAGAGCAAAGGCAGTGATATCAAAATGGCAATACTTTACCCCAATAAACCAAATAACATAGATACAGGATTATTAGATGACTGTTCTAACTGACTGGGCAGGAATGGTCTCCGCCTATCATCAATCAGACATGAAAGATACAGGGTTAATTCCCCATCTCTCAGCTGTTTTCCCTCCCATTTTGAATGTGTTAAGGATATGGTGGTGGTAATGCTGTAGGGTTTTAAGGATACCAGGAAATACAGGGAAAGATGACTTCATTTTTGTTAACTGGCTGATGTAGTTGGAAAAAGCATAAAATATTTTGATCATCTGTTAGGTACCTATGGGGTAAATGGGCTGCTTGCCATGGTGTGAGAGGGGAAGACAAACCAGACAGCCAGCAGCTTTGATCTTCCAGATAATGGTAAAGTAAGATCCCAATCCCACTACCTGTGGTGCTTTATGAAGTGTTCAGACCCGGTTTTTTTCTTTTTTTCCTTTTTTTTTTTTTTGTTTTCTTTCAACCTATACATTCAGGTGACTGAGAAACAGCTACCATGGGCTAGCTGAGCATTCGTAACCATCCACAGGCACTGCTGCCCACAGCAAGTACAGTGTAATACAAGTTATTTTAATCTCAGTGGAAGAAACTTAAGCCTCATTATCTCACATTTACCAGGACTTAAAGTGCTCCCAGTACAGTGATTTCTGCTATTTTTCTCTAGTCTTTTCAGATAAACAGAGTAATATTTTATGCCACAGTTATGAACTAACATTTAGACCAGTTTCCAACAGCCTTTTCCCTGTTTTTTATAAAGGCATTTTTGGCAGTTTGGATTAATTTTAAACAAGAAATCCCCTTTTAGAATAACTGTAAACCACATCACCCTTCTCCCAACATAAGTCTCAGAAACAGTATCTTCCACTTAAGAAAATAACAGTATTATTATTTCTGAAATCAGGATTTCAGTTCATGCTCCTCTTTTCCTTATAAGCATGAGCTCAGTGTAACTGGACACTTAACAGAAATTGTTCTAATGATTCACACAAAGCTTTTCTGAAGACCAGGATTCAAGAAGTCAAGCCTTTTCTACTACTCAAATTATTGGGCCAGTTGTTCTAAAAGCCATAACATTCCTAACCCTGCTGTTCTCAGCACTTACTGTCCAGAGCAGGATTTTATACCTTTATAATAAATGAAATCATTCCCTGTTGAGGAAGATCTGTCTATTTGCAGAATGCTGTAGCTTTTAGGCTTTTAAACCCACTATGCTTCTTCTAAGCCAAACAATTCCAATTACCCTTATTAGTGCTAGTGAAATTGTTTGCAGTAATTATTTGTCTTTTTAACACCCACACTGAACACAACACTTTGCCACTCTAAAGAAAGCCTTTTACCTGGAGGTTGCTTCTGAAGGCGTGCAACCCTTTAGGGGAAAGGTGAAACAAACAAAAGCGTAGCATTGAATTCATGGAAGAGCACTGAATCAAACTAAGAATCTGGAGTTCAGTGACACTGAGACTCAATTATCTGTCACAAGGTGACCCTAAGCCTCCCAAAGTTTCAAGCCTTCCAGCTTTCAAAACAGCAAGAAGTTATCTGTCTGTGTAAAAGCTGACAGCACAAGAAAACAGTTGTGCAGCATGACTGCAGGATTAAAAGCCCTTTGTCCAGCTCTGAGGGCTGAGAACTCTCTGGGTCACACCAAATCAACAGCTGGTAGCAGCCAAGAGCAGAAGGGCAGAGGAAGAACTCATTCTCATGGAGACAACACTTGCCACAAGGATATTCCTGCCCCATGGAGTCTCCAGGTGTCCCCTTCACAGAGCTGTTACTGCCCAGCTCCTCAGCAGAGGCAGAACAGCTACGCCTTACTTTGAAAATCCACCAAAAATCCCGGGAAAACTACTCAGCTCAATGTGCATCCAAGCAGGACACACTCAAGCCTGCAGCCCTCCTGGCACCTCAGCTTGAGGAGAAATGGAGAGGCTCACCTGGCAAATACCAACATTTGTGTAGGGTGATCCTAGGTCATCCTTGGCTCAAAAAAAAACCTGAGGTAATGGCAAACCACCCTTGGGGAGAGCTCTTTGTAAGAACACTAGCAGAGGTAGTCCAGTCTGTCTTCTTTAACATTTTTTTTTATCTTGGTGCCACCAAGCTGAGCACCATGGAGAATTGGCCCTTGGGCTACACAGGGCCATGTCCTGGAGCTCCCCATAGATCTGTCTCATCCTCCAAATCCGGTGCTGATGATGGCTGGTCCCAGGGGCAGATCATGGCCCTACAGGCTTCTGTAATGACCCCTGTATCCCCAGCATCTGCCCCCAGTTCCCCAAATCCTCGGTGGTTATTACAAGCTACCAGCTCCTTGCAATATTGTAAATGACGTGAATTGAGATGCAGTTTTCATACTATTGATAATTGCAGGAAAATATAAGAATTTGCACAAAACCCTGAGCCCAGATTTCATTATTCAGGTGCCTTTTGTTATATCTGACACAGAGTCCTATCCAAATTATAGCTCCCTGTGTACAGAGGCAGCCTGTTACATTTTTCCTTCTATGAAGGGAATATGGTTTTTCTTAGATGAATGGCATCAGCAATGCCAAACCATACCCTTGTTGGGAAAATATTGCCTTATTTCTGAGGGAAAAGGTTTGCCTTTAACAGATCAGGACAGTTTTATGTAACTACTGAGTAAAGTCAACAAGATTTCTACAATAATTATCCTCTTTTCAACTCCTATTTCCAAGAACTCCTCCAGCAGCAAATCCTTATCAGTTTATATGCAATCGCTGCTGGAATTTCCTTTACATCAGCAACATGTACCTAATTATTTTTAGTGATCTCATTAAGTAAAACACTTAAGTGACCAGGACCCAAAATTACCAGGATTTGGGGAAGCCAAAAACTAAAAGACTATCTTATTTCATTTGTCTAAACTCAATTTACTTTTATGAGATTCACTTTTTTAAGCTGTCATTTTTAACCACTCATTTTAGTAGTAAATTTTTTGAGTTATCAAATTATTCAGACTGTGAAGCTGCTGTTCTTTTGCTGACAGAAGTTCTGGGATTATTGCTGGATATGTGCTTCTACTAGCCTCTGATAATGAGATGATTCAGTCATCAGTGAGTCTGGACAGACTTGGAGATGTCTCTTCCAGGGCTGAAAAACTGGAGGCATTTTAGTACACAAGAGTCATTTGAGGGTTTCTAGTCCTTTCTAGTCCTTGCACAGCACCACACCACATCAGCCCCATCACACAAGCTCTGGGGACAGCTGTGCTTCCAGATTAGTGTGCCCTGATCACGCTGCTCCATCTATGATATGTCACTATTCATTAAGGTTGCTGTAGCTCAAGCACAGCAGCCTAAATGCAAGAAATGCAGTGAAGAAGGCACAGATAAAAGTGCCCTACTGCTGCTTTTCATAGATGTGTTCATCAGCAAATGATAGTCGAAAGTCCTCAGATGGATTAAAAACATTCATTTTTGTCCCAATACTGAAAAAATATTGAGAGAAAGCACAGAAGTGCTAAGAGGTTTTTATGTTGGAACGCTCAGTATGAATCCTGAAATCTGTCTAAAGACTTTAGAGTGTGTGAGCAGGTGACTCTGGTGGCCATTCAGTCCTCCCCGAAGCTTAGAGGTATTGCTAACAAGAGCTGAAGAGTGGGAAGATTAAAATGAGAGATCACAGAGGAAACCAAGAGATTCCTCCCAAAACCACATTTTACAGCAGTGCTGCAGGGAAAGACAATCTGTATTTGCAAAGTGTGTGTCAGGCTCTGAACTGCCTTATAACAACATCCTCAGCTAACAGAGGTGGGACAGCAGGGGGGAGAACTACTGTGTTAAGGTATTTCTTTTCAGCACTACAAAGCAAGACATTTATGCATTTTACATTCTTTAATGTTTATCTACTCAACATTTCCTAAAAAGGAATCAAACCCAATGTTTGGAGAAAGACATGCAAAAGACAACAGCCCTCTCAGTAGCAACTTTTGAACCAGAAGGTCTATGTTCATCTCCCAGCCTTTTTGGGACTGGTCATGGCTATAAAATGGGTAGAAGCAGGAAAGAGTCCTCATCCACAAGGGGAGACTGGAAAGCAAAGTGACATCGTGTCCCTCTCCACATGGTGGCTGCCCTTGATGCCAATGGCATGGGAAGGGAGCACTGACTCCTTGAGTTACCTGTTAGGGCTGTTGCTGATTGCTCTAAATTGTCTCTTGTTTGAAATTGCTTCTTTTCCAGCTCATGCTGAGCTCCTTGTTTGGAGTTGCCCTGTGCTCATGATCAACATCAGTAAACACAAGCGTTTTTAGGGAAGAAAACATTCAGAAGGTTGGGTGGGATGTGGCTCCCCTCCTTCCTCAGCACCAGGCTCTTCACATCAGTGCCTGAACACATCAAGGTAGTGATGGGTTTTGAAAGATGGGGCCTGATGTTCTGAAGTTAGTGGAGCCAGGGGTATTACAACAGAGAAGGAAAAGTCATCAGGCCTGATTTACGTCTGCCTCTGGAGCACTACCTGTGACAGCAGAAGATTTAGGAAGAGGCAGCGTTGTTTAGGTCTCCCCAACACACCCAGATAAGAGACACTGAAAAGTACCGTGGCTCCTCCATGATAAGGAAAAACAGCAGTGCAGGAAAGCAAAAGTCAATGCAAATTAACTTTGCCCCAGGGAAGGTAAGATGCCAAAGATAAAGCAGGACCATTACCTATAAAATGTGTAGGTCCAGAAGACGGTGAGTGTGTTGTAGTGGCTCAGGACAGGGGTAAATAGAAAGACCAGCCTGCTCTAGCACTCTTCTATGAACTGTTTAACATCAAACTGGTGGTTCTTTCTGACCATCTTCTACACTGAGGAAATTAAAATTCCAGCTTCACGGCTCTGCTCTTTTGGTCATTCCCTCCCAAAAGAGCTTACCCCAAGGGAAGGCTCTGCTATCCTACCCTAGTGCCAGCCCTTTCTCACACACACACAGCCTCTCCAATGAGTCAGAGAAATTCAGCCCACTCACAACCTTCTGCAAGGCAAAGCCCCTCATAGCCTGAATCACCCACTGCTCCTGGTCCTTGTGTGGAGCCACACAGGAATAAGAGACACAGCACCTCAGCTGGAGGAACAGGAGGGATATCTGGGGATAAAAGGGAAATATGTGAGGGTAGTACCTTCTCTGTTAGGGGAATATCACACAGAACGCAGAGCAGGAAACAGCATTATTCTAGAAGTTATTTCTTTAATTGAATTTAATTCATTCATCCTCCCTTCCATTCCATCCTTCCTTACTATTTTTGATTAAATCCCACAGGGCCATGATTTTCATCTCTCCTACTGATAAGCAGTTCTATAACATCACATACAGGGACAGGAATGCAGCCAACCAGCCTAACAAGAGGCACCTGAACTATTGGGTTAGACAACACAGAACCAGCAAAACTCCCTTAAAATAAAAATTGAGAAAGGAAAAAATTCCTGCATGAAGAGAAGTACTGCAAACAGCTAGGTTTCCATCTAGAGGCAAAGCAGTCTGTCAAAGAAAGAAGAAAATAATGCTTTTGTTTTTGTAAAAGTAGGTAGAAATCCTGTTCCACAAATAACTTAAAAAGATGTTAGAGAATAGGCATGAATGCACAAAATTGAATATAGCACTGCATTCATCAATGAGGGAATTAATAGTTGTTTCCATATATGTTATAAAATATGGGGAGGCAACACAGTCCCTAAATGAGGACCCAGATACTAGAACATCATTAATAAAGATGAGTTTTTGTAACAACTTGACAGAAATGTCCTCTGGAATTCAAAAACTTTGTCTTTTTCCATCTGGATCAGGTTGAATTATGTTTTTTCATTCTCCAAATTAAAATGGATTAAAAAAAACCAAAACAAAACATTAACACATAGGCCAAGAGACAATATGAATTTCTTTTCTAGGAGAAAAATTTAAGTACACAGGAAAATTATTGTGCAAATTGGAGACAAGAATCTCTCTGAGGGGAGCAGTACAAACTTTCATAAAATTGCAAAGAGACTCGAGCAGAGAAATTTTGTAAGAAAAATTTCAATCATGTGGGCAGAATAACTTTACAAAAACAATGCATAAACAAAATACAGCAAAAAGACTAAACTTAAAAGCTTGGAGTATATTATTTGTAGTAGCACAAGGAACAGGAAACTGATATCACAGGGAAAGGGGCAAGAGTTTTCCTTAAAGAAGAACAGGATCAAAGTCAGCACAGGTCTGGAGCATTATGTCCTATTAATAAGATTTATTTGAGCATGAGTGACTGGCAAAAATGCAGGTGAAGTGGGATTGAATTATTACATGAACCTCAGTGGAATTATTATTCAGCTGCAGAACACTGTCAAAAAATTGTCAGGTTCAACTCAGTTATGATAGCCATGGACTCACAAAATGATTGTGACCAAAACTTTGCCAGCAAAATAGAAGTTATATCCCGATACTTTTTTTTTTTTTTTTAATAATCAATAAAAAAATCAAACCCCACCATTTTCCTTGCAGGAGAAGAAAATAGGTTTATAATTTCCATCTCAACATTTTGTTGAAATAACCAGGTCATTTCATAATGCTAAGTAAAGGAAAAATAAAAGACTGCAATAAAAATATTGCAACAGTAGCCCAGAAATATTTTGGAAAAACTTCAGATAATCTGTGCATAGAGCATATAACCAGAACATGTATCCTTACCTGCCTCTTAGTTCTAGAAAAGTCCCTCTTTGATCTAGAGAAAGCTGACTTTATACAAAAAGGAAAGTATTATTTTGTGCTGATTTAAGAAGCAGGGTTTGTGCTGATGTGTTGAATTGAATTCCTGACAAAGAGAGTCTCTCCTGTGATTTCGGAAAACCTTGCTGAGGAAGCTCTGAGCATCCTTCACTTGGTCCCTGGTGGAAGACAGAAAATATTTGGCTTCAGCTCAGTCTGAAGGAGGAAGGAGAAGTCTCTCTATGCCTTTTACTTTTATCAAAGCTGGTAAATTTAAAATATGAAATGGGCTTTTTCCTTTTAAGCAACTGAGCACAGGGCTGTTGAAGGCTACTATTTCCCTACATAGGCCATATACTACATTTATCCATAAATACAGAATGCACTAACAACTTGAAACTCTGAGAAATGTTGTAATAGACTTTTTATTAAAAGGAAAAAGAAATAAAGACAGCTGACATAGTGTAAATATTAAAGGTAAGAATTATAAATTCTTGAAGTGTATAATATGTGTTTAATTCTGCTTGTAATTTAGTCAATGATTTTGGAAGTCTCTCCCAAAACCTGGAAAAAGATTTATGGCATTTGGGAACCAATCCAATTTCCACTGCACTCCTTATTATTTTAAGGAAAAGCAAATGGTTTCTCAGGGGAGGTGTAAAGCAGCACAGTTAAAATTGTATAGACCAGCTCATGCAGGGCGATGAAGATAGATCTATGCAGGGCCAGCTGCTCTGCTCAGAAAGCCCAGAGTAAATTCACTTCACTACCAGTCACACTGAAATGTCTCTAAATGCTCACCAGTTTAGCAGGGAACAGAAGAGAGCCCAATCGCAGAGCTGTAATTTTCTAGAGAAGAAAACCAAAATAAACTAAATTAAACAAAACAAAACAACAAAAACCAATTACAAGACCCAAACATAACTAGCAGATTCACACTTCACCCTTCAACTCTTCAAACATGCAAGAAGAAACATGCCAAACGCCAAAGTTTCTAGCCAATGTTGGCAGTAATTGGCCACTGAAGTTTTGATGACAGAGCTGTGGAGTGCGGGAAATGGAAGCAGGGCCCAATATCTCTACAAGAACTCTCCATGGGACCAGCAAAACGAGGAGGTGCTGTACTTCTCTCTCCCTGCAGAGTTGGCAAAGTTATAGGGAAAAACCCAAAAAAAGCAAAACAGGCCCTCACAACAGCACAGATGCACTGAGAGAATCCCTTGGAGGAAAGGGCTGGAAGGAGCCTTGCTGGGGATGAGGAGTGTGTCTCATGACCTGCAGCATGGGTGACAGTGTGTGCCCTCTCCATATGCCCCTGCTCATCAGCACTGCTGAAATGACATTTTAAACTAAACAAAACCAGAAGGATCTCCAGCTGCTGAGAGGACCTGAGAGAAGCTCCTTGTGCAAAGCACTGTTCCGGAGAGATAATCATTCAAAGCTGATATGCTGCAGGGTCCATGACCCCTTAACTCTCATGCAGGGGCTGCACAGTAATTCCCAACCTTCACCTGCTCTTACTGGTTTTCCTCCAACTCTAAATCGAGTTCCTGCCCTCCAGAGACTCTCAGAATCAAAAGCTCTGGATCCAGGCCACCGTGTTTTGCTGAAGTTGTTCAGCTGACAGCTTGCAGTCTCACCAAGAACAGAGGCACAAGACTTTAAAGTACCTTGCAAGTGCAGTGTGGCTGCTTCATGTGCTTTGATCTTGCTGCTCTGTTTTTCCAGGAGAGGGATGGCATGCACAGCAGGAAAGGAGGAGATACTGCCTCTAAACACACCAGGAACAACAGTACAACATGAGCCAGTGGTAAATCTCATCTCCTGAACAACTGATGTGGTTGCCTAGTGCTTGTAATACAGGTCACACCCCTTAGACCTGGTCTTGACTCTTTATCAGTTTTTATGTGACTCTCTGTGCCATTTTGCAGTCTAAGAATGGGTTTAGAAATATCAGAAGGCGAGATCCTCCACAAAGGCTGCTTTTCAGCTGGGAAGGGGAAGTATTAGGGGTAAAGCAAATTGGCAGGGGTCCTTAAAGCCTTTCTCCCTGTTTCTCAGCAGTGGTTAGATAGTGATGAGGAAACAATCTCCTCTGTTGATTGTTTAACCAACATAAGGCTGGAATAAAGCTATTAAAGGACTTCAGGAATCACAGAGGGGCCACTGGATAAAACAATATGGGTAATATCCAGAGTTTCCTTTGTAACTTATTCCAGTGTCTTCCCTGGGGAATGAACAGCCAGGTTCATACTGGCTCTTGTTCCTCTAGAAAATTAAATATAGGACAAATTCTTCTGTATTCTTTATATTTGCAGTCGTTGCCCTTTTAAATTAGAGGGAGTACTTGGGAGGACACACTCTTAAGTACTTTTCCTGTAGTTCAACTTTGTTTTCCTTTTCTCTTCACAGTTTGCAACAGCCTCTTAGGAGCTTAAAAACAAACATTGCTTCATTCTCCTTCCAAATGTGTCTTCTTCTATTTGTCAAACACTAATTCCCTGCACCCCTTGTGTTACTAATTAAGCTTAAAATTAACATGCGAGTAAACAACTAGAACTTCATTTGTGCATCTGCATCATCAGAGATGACAGGAGAAGAAATGTTATGTCGAGTCCCTATCCTCACAGCACGTCTCCTGGAGCACAGTGATAGCAAAACCAGTGAAGTTTCAAGCCTTGCTATTCCACAGGGTTACCATAAATAACAATAGATCTTCAAGGCAACCTTCACTGATTCTCAGATGAAGGGAAAGCAGAAAGACTTTGGCTTGGAAAAGTCCACAAAAGGTTACCAAAAATTCCTCCAGCATTTGCTTCTTCTGAAAATTCCCACCCCTCTGCCTGACATATGAAGAGAAAAATATTTACTAAAAGGCAATGGGCACAGCAGTTGACAGGCAACCACCCAGGGAAGGTCCAGCCTGAAGCACTATAGAAAAAGGAGGAAGTTTTAATGGTGGCAGAAAAACAGGCTGTCAAACCCTCTTGTGCAGCACAGCTAATGAGCTGCAGTCATACGAGAAAGCGAGACTATTTCATGACCATACATTAGGTTTAAGGGTATAATTTTTCTCCTCCTTTATATGTCATTTTTTGACAGCTGAAAGGTGAGAGCAGAGTGTAGTTTAAAAGTACAAAATTTGTTTCCACTTTCCAGAGATTTAAAAAATGGGGCAAAGCCCCAAACAGGAAAATCAAGACCAATGTCATACTATTTTACTTACCTGCTAATTTCTTTTAAAATACAGAAATACATATAAAACTGCAAGTTCTAATCTGACTGACCTGTATTAGGCATAGCGAAACTCTACTGTCAGCAAACTCCCCAATTCCTTGAAAGACACCTTTGTTTGAAGAGCAGAGAAATTCATGTTACTCATTGAAGGAAGGGTTCATTCCACCCCAGTGGAACTCTCTGGAAGTCACAAGCACAAGGCAGATGTCTGAACTTCCTCTACTTACGTGGAGGACACGTGTAGTCATGCTCCACCAACACCACATTTATTTTTAGGTGGGGGAGGCTCTCAGGGCTTGTGACACTGCTGGTGTCTGAAATACAAAGCACTCAGATATAAACCTGACCTTGAGGTCTCCTTTCTCCTTTTGATAATTACTTCCTCTCGCTAAGTCTAAGAGGAGCAGTGGCAATGGCTGTGATTACATGCATGAAGGAAGCACTAATACAACTGAAATGCTAATGGCTCTGCACAACTTGGTATTTTCTACCACTGAGCATGAAAAAAACATGGATAGACTCTTTATTGTCTCAGCCTGATCACAGGAGAGCCCACGAACTGTTTTCACCCTCAGATGCCGTTGTCCTCCACATAGCCCACACACACAAAAAGAAAACAAACCACCTTTGGTTTTGTCAGGAAGACATGCACAGGAGGCACTACCCACCAAGGATAAGGTAAGGGAGTTAAGGTCATGAGTGATATAATCCCTTTGATTAGAAATCAACTTCAATCCTCAGATATTTGAGACCAATTCTATTGACATTTCTGTTCCTACTTTCCTCCACTGGTATATTGTGATTTCCCTGAGTCTTATCCACAGATCAGACCACTGGGGCAGTGGCTCATGGCAACGACATTTCTGGAATAAATAATCTTTTACTAGCAGAGTGATAGAGATTAAACCTCTGGTTAGTATCTTTTGTATTTCTGAATCTTTCAATAAAGTTATGGCAGTTAACTGGAGAAGTAGAAGTATGAAAAGGCCCAATAGTTTAAATGCAAATATTTTCCCCGTTTTGAATTTAACTCTTGATTTTTTCCTTAAGTTTTGACATTCACGGGTTGGTGTCTCCCAAAATAAATTTCATATCAGATTCTTCTCCAGCTCCCCTGCAGTGACATCCCACGAGAACAGATATAACATCAGCTCTTACCTCCTTTGTCACCTGGACACATATTTTCTTGCCTTTATTGAAGGTATTCTTGCATCAAGCTGAATAATGCTTGTCTTAAGCATATCCCTTCAGTAATTCATGTTGGTTTTTTAACTAAATACAGCTCTAAGAGCTGTTCTCTATATGTCAATCCACCAAGCCACTCCAAGCTCATATTCTCAGGTGATTTATGCCTGTTTTCTGACAGGGAGCCATTTCCTTGAGCTCAGAAGGTGGCTTAACGCCTGTCTGACTGCCTAAGTGGCAATTTAATTTTTAATTAGAAGGCACTATTTCCACTTCTCCACGTGCCTTGGAAATGAACTGTCTGTAATATTTCCTCCATACGGAACTGATCAGAAGGAAAATTTGGCAAGGGTTCTACCATTTCCTGCAGCTCACGCCAGAGGCTGGGAGTGGAGAACACAGATGTTAGTAGAGTCGGATGCTTGAAGAGATAAATTCAGCTCTTGTTCTACCAGATCCAGGATGACAAGGACAGGGAAGCACTGTTATCAGCCAGGCAAAGCTGGGATTTGAACCTATTTCAGCCAAAGTACAAGCTGACAAGCTCCACCCAGCCTCCAGAGGTATTAAATACACATGCACGTTGCTGTGTCCTCATTTCTATGCAGAGCGCAGAACTTAGCATAACAAGTACCTCAAATACCACCATTTTCCTTTCTCCTCTTGAAAACTGAATGCCACTTAAGTATTTACAATTTCTACACCAAGAAGTACATCTCCTAAGGGTTGCAGTCACCCTGAGCAGAGGATGAAAGCGACAACAAATGCAAATCCCCTGTCAACACTTCATTATGTACCTCAATGTCAGACTGCCCCAGTGTGACAATATTCAGTCTGTACTTCCAAAATCCACAAGGGTCAAGGGCAGCTGGGTTTGACAGCAGAGATGCTGAGGCGCAGCCCAGGGGAAGGTGTGATAGTAGCATCTGACAGATGGACAGCATCTCCTGGAAGGGGATGTTATGGGACACAATGCCCCATGGAAAAGACTGAAAAGCAAAAGCAGCTCTAAATTGGTTTCTGGGGGAAGTCCCAACCTTATCACCTACTGAAAGCTACAGAAAGTCAAAGCTGCCAACTCTGAGAACCAAGGTTCACAAGGTCAGCTGCAGGCACAAGGCCACTTGTGAGGAGTTCAGTGGGCACAGGCTCAAATTACTTCGTTCAGGGATCCTGGTGTGGGTTTAGTTTGGTTCATAGAGAGTGGCTGTGTCAGCCTTGTGTCCCACAGGGAAAAGGGATTTCTGAGAGTAGCATGAGATGTCTAAGGCAGAATGAAGCAGGACATGGACATGCTGGAGTGAGTCTGGAGGAGGCCATGAAGATGATCAGAGGAATGGAGCATCTCTGCTATGAGAGAGCTGGGCTTGATCAACATGGGGAGGAAAAGGCTCTGGGGAGACCTTAGAGCACCTTCCAGTGCCTAAAGGGGCAACATGAGAGATAGAGACAAACCTTTTATCAGGGCCTGTTGTGATAGAACAAGGGGTAATGGTTTTGAATAAAAAGAGCATAGATTCAGGCTAGATGTAAGGAAGAGATTTTTTACAGTGAGGGTGGTGAAACACTGGCAGAGGTTGCCTGGAGAAGTGCTGGATGCCCCATTCCTGGAAACATTCAAGGTCAGGTTGGATGAGGTTCCCCATCTACTTGAAGGCAACCCACTGCAGGGAGGTTGGATTAGATGAGCTTTAAAAGTCCCTTCCAAACTGTTTTATGATTCTGNCATGAGAGATAGAGACAAACCTTTTATCAGGGCCTGTTGTGATAGAACAAGGGGTAATGGTTTTGAATAAAAAGAGCATAGATTCAGGCTAGATGTAAGGAAGAGATTTTTTACAGTGAGGGTGGTGAAACACTGGCAGAGGTTGCCTGGAGAAGTGCTGGATGCCCCATTCCTGGAAACATTCAAGGTCAGGTTGGATGAGGTTCCCCATCTACTTGAAGGCAACCCACTGCAGGGAGGTTGGATTAGATGAGCTTTAAAAGTCCCTTCCAAACTGTTTTATGATTCTGTGAATTTCAGACTATAAATATGGAGCACATTTAGAATGGGGAGTATAAAATACTCATAAAATTCTGGACTCTCCATCTCAAGGGGCAGCTGAACAATGACTAATGGGCTGAAAGATGTGCGAAAAAAGAAAATCAGCCCAAAGCATGAATACAGCACAGGAATTTCTAAGGCCATTTTCTGACCATCCAGAGAAGGATTCAGCAGGCAGAGCACTGAGATGCTAACCCCTGTCCCATTCTGTTATCCAGTGGAAATACAAGACTGGAGAGGCCACACAATCCCTCACGTGCAAGTACCATGAGTCCCTCTCCCATCAACTCTTGTTCAGCTGATCAAGCAGACACCTAAGCAGCGCTCTCTGAAAATGAGATGTAACAACGCACGCAAGCCTCCAGATTTACTGGAAAGGGAATCATGCTGCTCCTCCAACAATCTCCAGTAGGGAATTGTCATTCTGTTACATTTGTTTGCTAAATTAATCATTCAGCCTTACAAGTATGCAAACCAAAGGAGTATTGATCTGAGGATCCATTGTGATGTGTTGACAGGGAATGCTGTTACTGGGGCTCCCCATGGAACTCTCCAGGCAGACCCAGCCTCTCCACCTGCTGAAGGCAGCTCTCCCTGCCCTACCCCAGCAAGCCACCTGCTGTGGTAAATTCAGTCAGAGCTGGGTACCCATCCCTAATGCAGGGATGGAAATGCTTTTTTCCTCTTTATGTAAAAATATGAGATTGTAATAGCATTATTTTAATTTTTTTTTTCAACTTTAACCAAATTACTCTAAGAATTTGAGTTATCTGTGTCCTCTGTCCCAAGTGGGATATGGTCACTGTAAAATTAAATAAGACAGAGCAGGAATACAAGTTGTTCATTCACCTAACATTTATTTTTCATCCTATTTATCTCAACATCACAAGGAAGGAAGAGGCTCACTGAGAAGGATGGAAAGAAAGAAAAAGAAAATGAAGGAAAGGAAGGAAAAAACCGTGTTCTGTATAATACCTGTCACTTCACAGTTAATATAAACACAAAAGAATTTTTGTTCCTGTTCATAAGCCCCCTCCCCTTGTGCTGTTCTAACAAAAGCAGTTTCAATGACTTTACGTATCAAGAATGCCAAATGAACCTATCTTTTATATTGCAGCACATTTTTTTCCATGGGATAATTATATCTCACAGTGACTTAAGTTTTGCTAATAGATGTGGTTGTTTTACTAATCCAATCTGGCCAAAAAATGGCACTTTCATATTTCACTAGAAGTTCAATGGCTCGTGGCAGAAGAGCTGGGACATAATTCTCCCTTTGTATGAGCTTTTAGTCCCCTTTTGGAAAGATTAATCAGTTTTCAGGATTCTTTCCTTTTGCCTGTAAAATGAAGACTGTTCTTTAAGAGGTTTCAGCTTTACAAAAAGGTGTTGATTAGCTGGCTCGAGACCTCAGCATCCAGTTATTGCCTCTTCCATTACCCACACTCACATCAGCCTTACCCAGGGGGCTCTCCACCTTCTCTGTAGCCTCTCTGGCCACTCTCCATTACCTTCTCAGCAGGCCCATAATTCAGTATAGAATGGGCAGGGGAAACGGCTGGTTGAGTGGCATACAACAAGCCACGGTCTTGAACATTGCCCAGAGAGGTCTATAAATCTCCTCTCCTACTGGTAGTCCAAGAGCAGAATCCATATTCTTCTCTAATGGATCAAGTCCAGACCTTCCACCTTTTTCTTTAAAGTTCCTACATAAATCTGCCTACAAGGTGATCTATTTCCTTATTATTTCACTCATGCCCCTACACTCCACCCAACTTGCACCCCTCCCAGTTTTCACCTTAATGACGGCAGCATTTGAGCTAAGCAGGATATGGTTGTGCAGCATTAATACAGTGTTTTACAGGGAAGTGGCCATTATTTTAATTTCCATGTGTAACAAGTAATTATTCTCACCTTGTTAATATTATCGCTGTAATAAATAACCTGTGTTGCTCTTGTATTGTGCAATACTATTCTCATAAACCTCTATTGCTTGGTGCCTCAATAGCATAGCACTATTAAGAATGAACAGCAGAGAAAGGTTTGGGCTTTCTGGTGGGAACTGACCCAACTATGTCCAAAGGATCTTTGGAAACTCGTTGCCAGCACAACTTAATGGAGCAACTTTATAATGAAATAGCTCTGTAACTACCTAACAACTTTTAAGAGCAACAACACTGGGGTAAGCAAGGGTCTGGGTTGCTTGTCTTGCCAGAATTGCTAAAGCCAGAGGGGTTTCTTGAGGGATGGGGCCTGGACCAGAGATCTTTGCCACCAGCTGTTGCTACAATTCTTGTTTCACCCAGCAGCCGGGTGAGCTGTGATTCGTGACCAACAGCTGTGCTGACAGGAGCTTTGCAGTGTGGCTGTGTTGCACATGTGACACTGCTGCTGTGCTGCTCAAGGGGAAGGAATAAGCTGTGGCAGCAGCCACTTCTCTTCCCCAATATAAGTTACCTGCAAATACTCATAAATACAACTACCTTGGCCAACAAGCACCAACCTGCAGGTCTTAGTTTTCTCAGAAACAAACAAGACATTGGCTTTGGATTATCGGTGTAGCATCAGAAACAGGTCTGGTCTCTTCTGTTGCTTATCAATTTTGAAAGCATTACTCATATCTTCTTAAGTTTCTCCTAATTCTGTGCTTTTATACAGAACCAGTAAAAATGAACCACCAGAGCACTGGGGAGCCATCCCCAGCTGAATTGTTGCAATATCCAGGCTCCTTCCAGGCTTCTTCTCACATCCATGGAGGGAGTGATGCTGATAAGCTCTCACAAAACTACTCTTCCTGGCTGTTATTAACCCATTTTAACCTTAAGCCTAATCCTCCCTTCTCCTACATTCCCCTTCAGCAGCCATTTCATTTATTTTTTGTTACAAAAATTTAGAAACACCACCTGAAAAATGTTACCCACACAAAAATAAAAAACTAGATAATGTCCTGCTGTTCACATTTTGGTGTGCTAATTCCCTGAGATACATCACTGGTATAATCAGATTTAAATGTTCAAAAATGGATCATAGTAAGACCAGTGATGAATGGTGGATTAAGCACTCATTATCATAAAAACAGATAAATAGAAGTGAAAATGGAAAATAAATTGTATTGAGTATAAGCAGTAAAAACTCTTCCAAGGGATTAGCTGAACACTGTTAACAATGATGTCAGGGAAAGCACTTGATTGTGGATGCTGATTAATATCTTTGTAATTATGTTCTTCTTAGCATTTTTTAATTAGTATTTACTTTCACTTAAATAATCCTGAAGACACTGTTGTGGCTAGTGCTGCTCATTCCTAGAGATAGATGAGATTCCTCCAACATATGAAACCAAACCTCAGGGAAGCAGATCTTCTAAGACCACAACCACCTTCTATCTTTCAGAGAACTGAACTTTAATCAATGGCCAAATTTCATAGCTGGGCCCCGGCAATAATTTTTGAGATATACAAAATGGGAAGAACAGAAAAGAAAAATAGAAACGCTGGTTTGTTTTATTCAGGCTACATGTTGGAACATCAATAGGTGAAAATGAAGTAGAAAAATTCAAAGCTGAAGTTGATAGTTTCAGGGGAGTTCAGTAAAATGATGATAAAAGCCATGATGCTTTTAAAGTCCATTTACATTAAGATTTCTGGCAGATTTTGAAATGCACCTTCCCCCCTGATCTAATCACAGAATACTGCGGAATAAATCTGTGTGACAAAAAGAAATAAACGTCTGGCTGGCCCAACTCAGCAAGACAACAATAATTCAACAAAGGAAAAACAACGTTTTAGCACTCAACAACCCATAATTAATTTCAGATCTGTCCCTTTCAATCACAGATTATAGACAATCACTAGAAAACAGACTCTAAAGAAGATCCTTGCCCTGGCTGGGGAGGGTGAGAGGATCCAGGGCAGCAGCTTTCTGCCGTCTCCCATTTCAATCTTCCTTTTGCAGATCTCTTGGCAAAGCCGAGCTGCAAGTTCAGCTCAGCTTGTGTTTATGTGCTCTGAGCTACTTAACATCTTCTATAAACCCTGTGGCTGGGAGCTCATCATTTTACATACTGAGAGCTCCATTAGTGATGGCTGTAAGTGACACTTTACATTACCCAGTTGCTTGCAGGTGTAGTTTTTGCCAGGGGATTCCTATTTGGAGAAGAGTGCACTGAGAGGCATTAATTACATTTCTCTCTTGGTTTTATATATACTGATTTATTTCCACTGGCTTTTTAAACTCAGAGGCAAATCTTGCGTTCTTGGACATATAGATATTTTTGCTATATTTATGCTTGGCAGGGCAGAATTATTAGCCCAGTTTTAATGCCTGCTCCTACATAAAGCAAGCCTCTGATTTTATGAGTAGTAGAAATAACATCAAGACTATTCCCATGCTTGGGTAACAAACGTGATTTATCATGTTAGATTGTAAATCCCTGTAAGAGCTGGATTTTGGTTACCTCTTGAAAAGCTTTCTTCATTGCCTGCAGTGGAGATGTAACAAGACAAGGCATCCCAAGGTATCCTCAACACATGACCTCCTTCTTCTGCTAAAGGTCACTCACTCTCAAGGAGTTTACTTTGGAATACATGACAGTAAGAGATTTTTTGTCTGAGTGAAGACAGGCTTTTCAAACCACTGCAGTTTAATAGTATCTGGTTTGATATAAAACATGCAAATGACATCCTACTTCGAAAAGAATGACATGTATGCAATTTAATCTCTCTAGCACTTTCCAAATTTATCCTGGGTTACATCTAACATTCATTTATCCAGAGTCTAGAATTGAGAACTCATTTGGTAGAAGAGTTTCTAGCCTTTTAGATATTCTGTTTTTTTATTATTTTATTTGAAATTATAAATTATCGTGGCGTTTTGTGGATTTACACTTCCTTATTACTCCCTTTGATTCAGTAAACAGCAAATGACTCCACCAGATCTATAAGCTAACTCCCAGCTGAGGATTTGCCATGCCCTAATCATCCCAAGCAATGCTGAGCTGAGTGCTTGTCAAAGACCTTCAGTGGTGGAAATTGTGCATCTCCCAAACAGCTCCACAGCTCTTCCAAAAAGGCTTCTTCCTAACTTCAGTGTCATTCCAACCTGAACCTCCCTTTCTTTGAGGAATTAAGCTCACTACTTCTGGTCCAGTTCCTAGGGCACAGCAAAATTCATCTTCTTTATTTTCAGTAAATTGAAGACTCAGGTCACATTTTCTAGTCCTCTCCTTCTGGAGTTCATTTTTCAGGGTCTCTATTACTGCTCAGCATTTTCTTCAAAGGTCTCACTGATATGTGTCTATAACACTCAGCTGAGATCTCACCACTGCTGGCTACAACGTTTAGTCTCTCCCAAATAATCACCGGTACGTACGTCCCCCAGCCCTACACATGAGTTAAGAAGAACTCAGTACACCAAGGGTCATGAAGAACTCAGAAAAAGACAATGCAAAAAATTAGGTTTTCCTAATTTTTCTGAAATGCTAATGTCTGGAAAAACTTTCCTTCTAGAATGCCACAAATTAGTTTTCATTAACATGCAATCTATACACCCCTACAAAAAAAAAAGGCCAATATATTCAATTTTTCTGTTACAAATTTGCAGTCAGTTTCTTTACTAGCTTGGTTGTAAACATGGAAAAAAAACAATGTCTTTCCTGTTGAGGAAAGATGTCTAGAGACCCCATCCTCTAGCAAAATCTTTATCTCCCATGTTAGTCTGTGTAGGACAAGCACTTCTGCTTCAACCACAAAACAGACACACTGCTTTTCTATTCCCACTCCCTCCCACTCTGCCAGAATTATAACGCAGACCAGGATCTCTACTGGGATCTAGGCTGTCTTTTTCATTTAGGGTTACACTGGAGACTGCTAATCTCAATGTTTTGCTCCATAATTAGATCAGTCAGAAGAATGAAATGAAGTTATACTTCTAGCGGACCAAATTCAGCTTGGCAATAAATTCAGTTCTGTAACTATCATAGAATCATAGGATGGTTTGGGTTGGAAGGGACTCAAAAGATCATCTAATTCCAGCTCCCCTGCCATGGGCAGGAACACCTCCCACTAGAGCAGCTGGCTCAAAACCCCATCCAACCTGGCCTTGAACACTTCCAGGTATGGGGTGTCCACAGCTTCTCTGGGTAACCTGTGCCAGTGTCTCACCCTCTGAGTAAAGAACTTCTTCCTAACATCTGATCAAAATCTATTTTTTTTAGTTTTAAAGTATTCCCCCTTGTCCTATCACTGTCTGACATGCAGAAAGTGTTTTGATGTAGAGCTGAAAGCCCCTCACCAGGAGATTTGGCAACCCCGTGATACCTTTGTATTCCTGTGTTGTGCTGGTTGGTGGTTTCTAAAGCTTACATTGAAACCTCCAGCCTCCACAGCTGCAAAATAGACAACAAGAATTCCTGATTCAGTCTTTGAAGACCTCCAGTGATTGTTTGACTGTTCCTCGCTGATGACCTGCTTTGCTGGAAGGTTATGGTCCATTGCAACTGGGTGCAATTTGTGGTGCAGTTCTACAAACCCACCTTGGTGAGGAGAGAAATGCACAAATTCAATTTGGGAAGAATATGAAATAAACGGAGAGCAATCAAAAGGTAAATCAGACCACAAAGAAAGTAAGAGGCAGTATAACATATTTGACAAGCAGAAATATCACAGCTAATAAGGTGCAGCAAAGCACAGGAAGTTATGTTTGATTGTGAGGCATTTATAAGAAGCCCTTCAATTGCCTGTCACCATATTAGCATATTTAAATAGTTCTAATCTGGTTTCATCACTGTGATTAAAATTGCTGACAAGGGTGGATAATAATGATGAACAAAATCAAACAGCAAGGAGTGAGATGGTAAATGGGTTTATAGAGGCATTAGGACCAGCAGCACACCTAATACAAGAGCAAAACCAGATCCTAACGGGAAAACTCAGTAGGCAAAATTACAAGTGACCGTGTTTCAAAACTTTCTTTCCTTTTCCCATTTTAGTTCATTCTTTGAATTAGATCACAGATGAAGTGGGTGCCAAAGGGGGTAGAAGATATATGCATAATTCAAAAGGCACAACTTAGGAGGCATTAGTTCTCAAGTAATTTGCTCAGAGGCAGAACTCTGATATGTCCTGTACTGTCAGATCTGCTGATGGACAGACTTTGTTGGCACATCACCGGTCCCATCAAAAATAACTGAAGAGGATGACAAATGCTCAGAAACATCATGAGCCTGAAAACTCACAGGACCTTTCTGAAATTATCTTTTGCTTTAAGCATTCTGATTTAAGTATTTATCTTAACTTGGAATCTAGGAGAGATTTTTATTTGATAACTGAGAAATATTGCAAGTAAGGCTTCAAGGAAAAACATTGGTGGCTCTTGAAGAAATAGAAAGTCCTGGAAAGCACCTCCTTTCTGCATGCCCCAAAGCAATTCAAGCAAGGACTAATTTCAATCCTTGAGCAAAGCAGCAGCAGGAAAATAATTTCCACATTAAGAAACAATTGATGCGATTTTGAAGAACATTCACAGAGTTGAGGAAGTTCCTCTGTATTCCCCAATGTCTGCAAAAGTCTATTTTGAGCAGCTGGCTTTCTGCAATCCCTCCTCACTGTAGTTCAGAGATGGAGCAGCTGCTGTTGCTGCAATGCAGGAACAGCAGTGTGGCTTTCCTGAAGGACTCCTTCCCTTCCCTTCAGGCACCACAGCCTTGGGCACTGAACACTCAGAGTGAGATGACAACTGTCCCAGAGTCTTCTCCACACACCCATCTCCATTTTTCAATCATTTAAGCACTCGAGAACATTTCAGATCTCGACACACAAAGAAAATTTGTATCTTTAGGCCTCCAAAATAATGTTAAAAACCTGCTCTCTTCTAATATCATGCCAGTGCATAGACAGCGTGCTGTGGGAATTAACCTCATGTACTAACTTTCAGGCTACCATCCAGGAGACCATTCCTTCTCTCCTTCGTAGGGACTACAAGTCTCCAGAGGACTGACAAAATCAGCATCTCTCTCTTTGTTACTACCAAGAGGGGTTATGGGACAATCTCCCCACGCTTGGATGCTGCCCCAGGGTTCATTTCCTTACCCCCAGGGACCATCATTAGGAGTTGGGAGCATATGGACCCCACCCAGCATCTGCCTCTGTCCTCCCCTGCAGGATGTGGCCCTGGCTGCATTTGTAGAAGTAGCTAAACTGCAGGAAAGCCTGTAAAAGCTCAGCAGGAGGGTAAAGCAAGCAGAGAGAAACCAACTGGTGTGTAATCAGAGACAGAAGAAGTATATACAAAATAGATCCCTCTCATTCCCACAGATCCACCTCCATTTGTATATTTTACACCTAAGCTTTTTCCATCGAAAATGACAGAAGGCAATATGTCACTGAGAACAGAGATGACAACTGCAAATGGTAGGTGTTTTCACTAGAAATTGCCAACACAAATTTTGATGTCTTTCTCCCATGGAGTCCTGCAGGAAAAAAAAAATGATGCCTTGGAGGTTTTTTGAAAAGCTGGAATATTGCAATAAAATATAATGCAGTACAAGGCTATATAAAATTTATGGGGCACCTTTTATGAGAACATCCCAAGGGGCTTCATATAATAGCTATAAAGCTGTAAAACATATCAGGGCACAGATTTAATTTTTAAAATGGCAGCATATATATTAATGATTTACTATCGTTACTCCTCGTTGGAGGTCTAAGAACACCAATAAAATGGTTCTATCAAAAGTTAATTTAGGTGAGAGGTTTTTAATGTCTGAATACGATTCATATTTTAGTAAGTTCAATTGATTGATTAAAACAACACCAAAACAAAAACAAATATGCTGTGTTTCATTCAGGAGGGGTTTCTGGATTATTAGCCACTGCAATTTTTTCACTGTTCCCTAAGGTTGCCCAGGTCCACACCTTCCAAACCTGCAAAAGGACAACTGAGAGGAAATTAGCTCAGCAGGCTGTTCTGAGACATTCACCCTTGTACTATCACACCTGTCAAAATACTTCTACCAAGCACAGTATGTAAAGGATGGTCCTAGCAAGAAACAGCAAGTAAGGAAAGGAAAGGAATATACACTATCAACAGCACTAGAAATGTCTTTGCTCCCTTTCACACCTCTCCTCTGGCATTGCTATAATGAAATTCCATGTCCCATCACCACCCGGACCACCTTACACATTAAAAGTTGACAAAAGCTGTCCAGGCCAGAGCTTTCCCTGAACTCCCTTGGGTTAACAGCTACAGACCCTGATTTCTACTCAATCTAAGTTTAATTTCTTTCCAATGAGAACTGGAACCAGATTGAACTGCAGCTCTGCAAATGAGTTGTTTGAAGAAAGATAAGCCAAGCACGGAGTAACGCGCAATTAAAACACTGAATAAGTTATGGACTGACCCCAGGGAATAAGAAGTAAAAGAATCGTGTCTGTTTTTCAGCTCTTTGATAATGGAAAAGAGGTCAAAGCTGGAAAAAAATAAATCAAAATCATAGACCAAAGTAGGAACATCAGGTCAGATGGGGCAGTAACAACTAAATGCATTAGAGGTTGTGAAAGGTCAGTAACTGTATTTATCTGCTGCTATTCACTTAAGTTTAACACTAAGGTGACCACCAGCCCACATATTTCAAAGAACATCGGAGGAATCTATATACATGCAGGGTCTCTAAATATCAAAAAGTAGCCTGGGCAGTCTGCTGGACTCGTTCTGGGGGCAGTCTGTCTGTGGGAGGTTGGGTTGAAGAAGCAGAGGTCTTGTTTTTGTTCTAAACTCCAAGATGCTTCATCCCACACTGGAAATGAGCTGAAGGACCAGCAAAAGAGAGTGTTTGAGAAACAAAACCTGTATCCTTCAGGCAGCTGTTTAGGGACAAGGAAAGTCTTTTGCCATGAACAAAGACTGTATTTACATGACGTGCATCTACTGGTATTGAAGATCAACCCAAAACACAAACCCACACCCTTGAATTTGACCTGCTCTTTGATAGTGTATCAGGGAAGACTGGGCTACAAAGATGCCTTCAGCAGAACATCTGTTGAGACTGCTGCAGGTTTGGCTGGAGGATATGAGTGACACCATTCCCACCTGGACACCCCCAGTGCACAGGCTGTGGGTGAGCACAAACAGAGCACAACAGCCAGGCACAACCACTGGTGTGGAGAAGACCTCTTATAGCCCTGACTCCTGGTACGTGGGAGGCAGAACCATGAGCAGAATGGGTTTTTATCCTCAGGAGAGTAATTCACAGTGATCTTCTGACCCTGCTCATACACTTCTGACCACCTCTGCACTGTCTTCAGAAAGAGGACATACAGACACACGCTTATATCCTCTGTCTGCAGCATCCACAGAGGGAAAACACATTTGTCCTCTTGTCTGTAAACCACTGTAACAGTGAAATGAGCATCTGGATTCCTCACCTTTCCCTCCAAACCCTCTGGAAGAAAGCACCAGATGAAGCCTGCTCTTGTGCAAAGGCACATCAGGGATAGTTCTACAGTAAAGCAGACAAACAATCCAGACAGGCATCCCCTGAACCATCTTGGTATCAGTCCTTGTCTCTGGATAAAGCTGAAGAACCTCACATCCTTCATACAAGTTTAAAAAAAGCTTCTGATTGCCAAAACTTTCCAGATATTTGCTAACAGGGAGGCAAGTTCAATCCCCAAGGACACTGAAGTCCCTGTGTGGAGGGACTGGGATCCCCACAAGGGCTGAGTGCTCTCTATTGACAAAGGGCATACATTGGTCAAGCCAGCAGAAGCAAACCTAGCCCGTAATAGGGCTTGTCAGGCAGGATATCACCCAGCAAGCTTAATAGCTCTGACTGATCTAAAAAGCTGTAAATTAACAAAATCTGTATGTTTTACAAAACTGGGTAAGTATTCAAAGCCCTGCAGTACTGAAATGATAAGCCCAAAGATACAGCATAGGAGAAAGCTCCTTATTGCTTAATCCTCAGCTCTCAAGCAAGCCAAGCATAAAATCCTTTAATCAAATCTAATAACCTGGGATAATCTTCAAAATAATGACTGCAAGGAATAACACATTCCTGCATTCATTAATGCCTGAGATTTTCAAAAAAATGGATTTTCATTAGCAGCAGTGCTAAAGGTATTCTCACATGTTGCATTATGCATAACACAAGTAAAAAAAAAAAACAATATTTAAAAACTCCAGTGATTACGCATTCTGATGGTATTAAAACCAGATCCCTCAACACAGTACAGCTATTTCCCATGTACAGGAACAAATGACATGTAAGTGTAACCATATCAAACACTGAAACATCATGCTCTCTGTCCTGAAAAAAATTGTCCTAGATATCAGAATTATTCATGGCTCATGAGAACAGATTTATTAAGAAGAAAATCTTGTTCTTGTCCTTGGTTCCTGAGAGGTTTTTTTAGCTGCCAAACAGTCCTAGGGGGCTTTGGGTTCATATGTATCAATCAACCCACAGCACCATTTATTTCTAGGAAATTCTGTTTACAACTATATTCTAAAACAGAGAGTACACAAGGCTGAAACATATTGTTTTATGGAAAGATTTAATCCAATTAAACACAACAAACTCTGTCAATACAAACCAACTCAGAGTCTAACGAGTCATTTATGCCTCCTCTGCAACTGATAGATGACAAATGATAGACAAGTCCTAATTCCTTGCCAATTTTTCTCTTCAGCAATTATATTTTGCCTTTCTACAATGTTCTTTCAGATTTATTCCATTCTGAAGTGTGACAAACAATGAAAAAAATATATATACACAGAAACTGGTAACATTTATTTCATTTCATAATGTGAACAGATTTGCCTGTATTACAAACAAATGATTACAAAGATGTTTATTTTTCTGCTCCCTCGTCAATTGCGAAGTGATAATGTAGTGTTTATACATCACACAGAAATAAACAGTTTTCAATCAAAGGTTCCTATATGAATTTCATTCTCTGTCTGTATAAAGTGAGAAATCAGCTGTGCCATGGGATGTTATCCCTCTCTTTGGTGACTAGATGTCTGAAAGTAAAGATAGGGCAACAACAAGTGATCACTGCCAGCAGTATTCCTGCTCCTCTTCACGTCATTCTGCTCACAAGCCAGTATGGCGTTAGTAGGGAGAAGGGTCACTGCCTCCGAACAGGAATACAAATAAAACCTCATTCACTCACACCACAGAAAATTCGGCTGGAAGATATCCAAGAGGGCATTAGCTGGTCCACCCATCTCCCTGCCCAAGGCATTCCTGATGAACTTTTGTCAACTAAGTCAGCCCCAATGACAGAGTCTCCACAGCCCAACTTGAAATTTCCTTGCTGAAGGTCAAGTCTTCTCCTTTTTCCATTTTCAAAATGCATTTAGAGAAGATACTCTCCTTTTTTCTTTAACAAGAGAACATAGTGGGGGGAAATAAGTAAAAAGTAACATGAAAATTAAATAAGGAAGATAGCATGTTCTTATCAGCATTCTTTTTTCAGCTTGAACAAGCCCAATTCTTTGACAGGCTTTGTAGGTCATGTTTCAAACTGTTCTCAGCTAGAGAATAGATCATCTCTGTCCTGAAGGACAGCACTAAAAATGCACAATTCTCTGTCTAAGGCCATCCTTTTGCTACACAGGAATAATTACCTCACATGGCAGCCTGTGCTGCTGTTCACGCATTCCCTGTGACACTAACTACTTTGAAAAGCTTGCAATCATTCATCTCTGTCTAGTTTGCAGTTCTCTATAGCCTCTTCACCCACCTCAGAATGTCCAGAGAGTTTTCTTCTCATCCTATACTCACATACTTTATTATTCCTACCTAAGTGGAATCATTCCCTATTAAATAATATTCTCATTTTTCAGGTCATCCTTCCATTCTGTCAAGATCATTTTGAATTATGATCTGTATCATTCTGATGCAGATTCTCATCTCAGGATCCTCTGCATTGTACAGGTCACTAACAAAAACACTGGTCACAGCCAAACCCTGAGGAAACCTTGAAGGACTTCAGTGACTATATCCTTCATTTCAAGGTGAAAAGCTCATGTGTTATGTTGTTTTGAGAGAACTAATCAGTCTACAGTCATTTCCTCTAGACCACACTTCCCTAGTGTCCATCCACATTCTACATTCACTGGGTAACTCACTTTTCTTCAAGCACTCCCATGGGAAAAAGGATGCTAAGGGCTGCTAAAATTCCTTTGACAGAAAAACTTTACATGATCAGTTTGAGAACTCCCTCTGCTGTTTTGCTCTCCTGCTCTGGCTGTCATTTCACTCCTTTGTGCACAGGTATTAATAGTGCTGTCTACCTGATGGCAAGTGAAGATCAGCACAGAATAAAGCATTCATCATTTTAGGCTTCTCCAAATCTTCTGTCTATTAAGTGTCAACGTTTGGACTTCTCCTAAGTACTGTGCCTTGCTATTTCATCTCACTTCATGTCTTAACCTTTTTGATTAGGTTACTGAGAGCTCTTGCAATGCCTTTGTTCTTCTCCTTAGTAACCTGACCTAGTTTCTACTCTCTGTACCCTTTTCTCCTGTGTTTGAAGTCAATGAAAGGCTCATAATTTAGGCAAGTTGATCTCTTACTGACTTCTTATCTCTCCTCCACAAGGAGAGAGCCTTATTAATATTCTTCTTTAAGGAACTGCCAGGTTTCTTAAATTCCCTGTTCCATCAGGCTTGCCTCCCAGGCAACACCTACGAATTTTGTGAGTATTGAAGCCTTCCTACTTGAAATCCATTGTTACTGTTTTGCTACTTATGTTCCTTCAAGTCCTGTGAATCATAAATGTATCGTTTCATGATCATTCTCAGCTAACATGATTTTTGTCTAAATATTGTCAGTTTCTTTCTATCGGTCAGTATTTAATCAAAGTTTACCCTATTCTACTTACCTTAATTATCTTTACCAAAGTCCATCAGAAACACATTCAAAGTACTTGCTGAACAGACTCCCTCTGAAATACATTTTCTTTGCAACAGATATGCAAGTAACTGAGAATCTGCATTAAGATTTACAGCTCCTTCTGCTTGTTCATCATCCTTCTCGCATTACAGTGAGTGCTCTCCACTCCTATGACTTTATGAAGAACAACCCAGCCTGATTTTTATGTCCGCCTAAGTCACCATTTTTTATGCTACTTCTGGGACTGATTAATTCCAAGTCAAAGATCTTCACTGGTCTCCATTTTTACTCATCACCTTGTCAAACATCATTCTTAGGTGAGGAAAACAAAGACCTCCAAGTATGTAGCCACGCATTTACTTCCAAGATGTGTGTTGTCACTCTCTGTGCACTAATCCCAGACTGAACAGGCTGAAAATAACACCAGCTGTGCTCTTGTTTCTCTCATCCTTGCCTCTCTCCAGCGGCCTTATGACCACTTTGAGCTGCAGTACTGAAATGTTCGCCAAAGAGAATAAGACCCCACAAGACAGGAAACCTGAACAGGTCAGTGAAATAGAAAGCTGTGTGTACATGGCTGACCATAGCAGACCAATTGTCTTCAACAGTTCAGTCAAAGGAGTTTAGCTGCTGGAAAGAGACAGGATGATCCAGCAGTTGTACCATGAAAAGACAGAAGACAGGACAATGGAAGAGGGAAAAAGACATTCACAGAGAGAGTGATGCTCAGAGAATCACTGGCTTTGGAGATTTTAAAACTGGACAGAACAAGGCCCAGGTCCCTGAAGACTCAAAGTCTGTTCTGCTGAAGTCTGGGGCTATGATCCTGCTTTTTGCCTTCCTTTCAGAATCCTGACTTTTACCTTCATGCACTCAGTGTCATCAAGGTTTCTGCCAAACTCCACATGCCCCAGCACTGTAAGCATGAGGTTCAGCAGTGTCTCCCCACTCATCAGCTTCTCAATCACCTGTCTCAAGAAGCTCTTACCAGTGCTGTCATCAGAAACCTGCTGCATTGCCTGTGCCCTGCTGGGCCTTTCCAGCACATATCAGGGTATCTTAAGTCCACTATGAGGTCCAGGGCTTGTGAACATGAGGTTTCTGCCTGTTGTTTGAAAAAAGTCTCATATGCTCTTTTTTTCCTTCATCCTAAAAGCTGTGTGTTTTGTGAACATTAATACAAAAACTCAGCAAAGATGGAAATGCATTTACAAATCTACAGCAACTCTGGAGCAGTGTGCGTTACTCATTAAAAAACTGCAACGAGGAAGAGACAAAATGAAGAGGCAAATTTAAGGACCCTTTCCTCTGAAGATGGGGTCATAAAAGATTTTCTTATTAAAAACCAGACAGGTTATAACTATTAAAAAGCAAGTCTGTGAGCTCTAGGGATGGATTTCCCACCACTGTAGTCAAGATATATACAGATGTGCATATATCCAACAGTAAAAGTAATAGCTACACAGAATCCTAGAGAAAGGCCAAGAAGATATATTGATAAGAATCTGTTAGCAAAATTGGGAAGCAACTGCAACAGAGGTGAATTTTGCAAATGGTGGAAAGCAGAAAGCAATGGCAGTAACACAGCAATCAGCACAACTACAAGGGGAAAAAAACTACAGGAAAAAAGAGTTCATGCAACTGCACAGGCAATGGACAAAAAGGCTGTGTTGACGTGCAAAACTTATGCTCCGGTGCACCTAAAAGTCAGTGAAATGGGTGTTTTAAACACAGTAAGGAATTTTAGTCATTGTTTTTGGGAGATCTTGTTAATTAAATAGCTTTCCAGTAAGACACACAACACACACAAGATGGACACAGAGGAGCAAGTGCAGCTAAATACAATGACTGAATTAAACACAATGGGAGCCAATAAATTTCACCAAAAGGTATCCTATACGAGCCCAGAATAAAAATATGACCAAACAACATGTGCCAGTAAAATCACAGGAGTTCAGAAAAGACATGGAGCATGTGGCATCTGCCGTACAAAAGCAGGAAACAACATTCAGAGAAGAACCCCATTACTGGATCTGATTTCTCCTTGATTACCAGTAAAGTAAGTAAAAAAGGTAATTTTATATCAGAATTACAGAATTCTTTTTCATACCTCCTAGAGAACCTACTGAACCTTCCTCATACAGGAGTTTTTGAAGGCAGGCTAGAGAAGTGTCACATGTGGATAGCCTGGGTGCACCTGCACAACACCATCAGAGGGAGGAGGCCTTCTTGTACATTTTCCCTGCATTTTCTATTGCAGTAGGAACCATTTTCTTCACCTTGGAAGAACTCTGGGCCATTATCTTGGATTGCACAATTTTTTGGTTTTGATGTGCAGCTGGTCAAAATTATGCAGAAGTGTCAAGTTTAGTGACATGAGAAGTTGAGCATCCTCCTTTCCTCAGGACAATGCCATGGGATGCAGGAAAGGATCCAAAATGACACTTTTGTACCTTCTGTGCCATGGCAGAGGAAACTGGTAGAGCAGGATGCTAAATCTATGGACAGAGCTGAAACCCTTACACCCATTTCCACCTCACGACTATAAAGTAGAATTTAAATATTATTCAGGAATGGGTATAGAAATTTCACCAGACAGCAAGCCAGACACAGTTCATCTGAAAATGTGAAAGGGCATGCTGATGGCCTGGGGATATGAGCTGCAGCAAACACTAGGAATGACTGAAGCAAAGGGTCATAAGCCATAAAAGACCAGATGTTACTTTCAAGCAAGAACCATATTACTCTAAAGTGCAAAAAAACCTTGCCCTCTGACCTCATTTTCAAGTAATACTGCACGTAACAAGACTCCAATATAAAATGGATCAAAAATCAGAAGGGAAATGTAAGCCTCCTGCAAAGCTCACAGAACTTGTGCTGGATTAGCAAACTGCCATGGATGCTGCAGCACAAGAGGAGCCCAAAAAAGAAAACCCTTTTGGCATCAGCAGAGAACGCCAACCTATTGAAAGAAATCAAACTCTCCTTACAGAAGCAGCAGGGAGGGCTGGAAGCAGAACTGCTGCAGAATCACAGAGCAGGCTGTTTATTAGCCTCTTACACACCCACAGGTTTGGGAGCTACTGGAAGATGTGTACACAAAGTGAAATAGATGGTGCATTTGCTATATTGACCCAAGCAAGTATCTATGAATAACATTTTCAAGCTTCCCCTGGAGTTGCAGTTTCGAAGCAGAAACTAATCAATGAGCACTGGCTGTAAGACCCAAAAGACAAACTAACAGATACCACCAAAGAGGATTTTGCAAATATGGAAATACTTCATCACAACTAAAGTTCAGCTTGGGTCCCATTAGTAATACCACAAACACTTTCAAGAGCAGCTAATGATCTGAAACAAGCAGTAAACCTGCATGCAAACATGATAAAAAGCTTTGCATTGAATCTGCAAGTCTGCAGATGAACTAGAAACAGATCACTGAAGAAGAAACATTGCAAATAGAAGAGAATCAGTCTGGGTGCATGTTTCTACTATCAAAATTCTAACACTTTTGTCTGGGATGCTTTTCAGGGCTGAACTAACCAACTTCTACACTGGTGGAAAGAAAAATATCAGAATGAATACCAGAATCAGAAAATCCCAAAAAACGAGATAGTTCTCATTTGGCTGCAGGTAAATGGAGGCATTAAAAAACACTAAAGTACCAAAAGAACGGGGATGCTGAAAACAAAACTTTTCAAATAAATGAAGGAAATTGATTTCACAGTTTAAAATAGCAAGAATTGGGTAAAATGGACACTCCTAAGCCAAGCTATTATATTCCAGAAAGAATCATTTCAATCACAGTCACTAAGGAGAGATGAAGGCAAGACCTTTAAAGGAATCAAGCTTTTGAGAGAAGCTTTTTGACAGAAGCAAGTGAAAGGGGCAGGCACCTGGTAATCCATGTATTGACAGCTCAGAGGAGTGTTGCCCCAGAGGGCTGCAAAACAGTGGCTTGGAAAGATTGTGCCCCCTCCTAAGACACTGAGAGACATTGTTGCTGCCTGAAAGCAAACTAAAGATCTCTACCAGTTATTGGATTAATCCAATAATGATAGTTTGCTTACAAAATATACAAAGGGATCAAAAGCCAGACCAGTTAAAGAGAGATTCCCAGGAACTGAAGCCTCCTTTTGGCATGATTTCTGTATCATGTGTTGTGTTTTCTGCAAGATTTCATGTTCAAGTAAAGCAAACCCACACAGAGTCTGGCTAGAAGATGGTATTGGTGAGTATAAGTATTTCATGTCCCTCATAGGTAGATTCAGACTAGATATAAGGAAGAAGTTTTTTGAATTTGATTTCTTACAATAACTTTCAGTGAAACACTGGAACAGGCTGTCCAGAGATGTGGTGAATAATCCCTGGAAACATTTGAGGCCAGGTTGAATGGGGCTTTGAGCAATCTAATGTAGTTCAAGATGTCCTTGATTATTGCAGAGAGGTTGGACCAGGTGACCTTTAAATGTTCCTTCCAAACCAAACCATTCTATGATTCTATAATTCTTACAAAATGTCCTTCCTTTAAACAAAATTTTCTTTGGTGGTCAAAAGGTACAGCAAAGAAGCATTTGTTTTCTGTCACTTTGAGTATCACACAAGAACCCTGCTTGCTAAACGGAATTCAAAAACCATGAAAAAGGGTTATTAAACAGCTATTTCATAGCCAGCTTCTGTTCTGGCTGCACACTGCTCCTGAAGTCCAATTCCCTCTCCTTAGCACTCTGTAACAAGAACAAGTTAAGTTTACATCATTCCTTATTACCACTGCAATCACAGTCTTGAGACAAGATTCATATCAGCCATTTTCTGCTCTTGTTGCATCATTTGTCAAGAAAATGAGGAATAAGAATTTCAGTACCTAATATGCTCTGTGAATTATAGGACTGTGCCAGGATTATACTCAGCTTTCCTGATAGTTGGTAGCTCTCTGTCCTACCTTTCTCTGCATACATCTGCTTGAGAGCTGACTTACAACCAGCCATCGCTTCACTTTTCTAGGGAGAGCCTTCACTTCTGGATCTGGCTATGCTGTGACATCTAGAAAGCAACCAAAAGAGGATAGTAAATCTATTAATTGAACAATAGCCCAGCCATAAGTCTGGTATCACCTCAATCCATTTTGGGGAGCTTGCTTCCAGCTCCCAGGTGTGAGCCTTAGTATGCACATGGTCCATTTGCAGTGGTACAAGGAGACAGGGATGCCAGGGCAGAAGGTTTTGTATGTGTGTGTGTCCTTTGGCTCCTGTAGGTGATTTGGGTGGGTGTGGATATAAACACACATCAGTGCTCCACACCCCTGTGCTGAGGCCAAAGCCAAGGGCAGTGAAGCACCGCTTGTGGTAGAAGAACATTAAATTAGAGACTGTGCAAGCCTGTACCAAAGTGTACAAGAACAGGAAGGATGCATCCAAGGGTGATGGCAAACATCATCTGCATCTTCAAGAATGGCAAGAGGGAGTTGGAGCAGGGCCTTAACAGACTGGAGAAATGAGCTGGCAGAAATTTCCCTGAGTTCAGGGAATGCCCTGCACATGGGGAGGAATCATCTGCACACTGGCACAGGCTGGAGGACAAGCAGTTGGAGAGCAGCTCCATGGGTGAGGATCCACGGGTGCTGGTGGGCAAATTGAGGACAAGTGAGCAGTGCACCACTGCAGCAAATAAAAACAACCGAATACTGGGCAAAAGCATAGAAAACTAGTCAAGAGAAGTGATTTTTCATCAGTGTTTGGCACTTGCAAGACAGCATATGGAGTACTGCTTATCATTTGGGGCTCCCGTGTACGAGAGGGACACACATACAAGAGAGAGCACAGCAGATGTTCCAGAGCCTGGAGCACATAAAGTACCATAAGAAGATGAAAAAGCTGGTTTGGTTCTGCCTGGAAAAGAAAGAGGGTCCAAGGGAGGATCTTAGTACTGTCTTTAACTATTTAGTGGAGTAGTATAGACAGAAGACACACAGAATGTTCAGAGAGGTGAAGCACAATAGGACAAGGGGTAAGAGATGTTAGTTACCACAAGAAAAAATCCCTTTAAGTAAAAGTAAAAGCTTAATATCTTGAGGGTAGCCAAGCCTGAAATCAGTGTCCTCAAAAATATTTACAACCCAATTGGAAAAGGCCCTGAGTAATAAAACCTAACACTGAAGTCAACCCTGCGTTAAGCAAGGACTTGGACCAGAGAGTCCTCTTCCAACCTAACTCACTCTATCACTTTGTGAAACGAGAGCAAGTTCAACATCATCCCTTTTCTTCACTGCCTTTTTCTCCAGCCTCACAGGGTTATTTGTGTTGTTGTCTCAAACACTCTCAAACGCACCCTCCTCAGGGAGCCTTCTTCCACGTCTCTAAATCTTTTGAAGTATTTTAATGCTGCCAATAATTACAGTCTACCTTTGTATTATGTATGGAAAGTGGCACGTTGTTGAATATGAAAAGTAAAGTCACTCACAATGTACATTCTAACAACAGGGAACTTAGAGTGGATTTAATGACTGATGAAACCACAACGAATTGAGAAAAGGGTAATGAGCTCCCTGTGGCCTCCACTGTGCTGCCCACATTCCATTATCTGCTAAAATCTCTCTTCAAAAATCTAGATTCCAACAATATGTGAACTGAAACTAATGAAAACATCGTCTTAATTAACATAATATGATAAAACAGTTGGAAAGCACCTCTGAACAGCAACGAACAGCAGCCCTAGATGAAAACAGACATATGCAGACATAGATGTTGAAGAGAATTCTTTTCTGTAATTAATTTCTTGCATGGGAGTTGATTCCAGGAAAGTATTTACATCACTTCCTCGCAGATACATTTTAATACTTCAAATTAGATGTTCCAAAATATTCACAACAAAACATTCGCATCAAAAAAGGTAACAGGCAGATGAAGTTTTCAGGTTTCACCATAAACTTGCAGCCCAGATTCTATTAGAAACTGTACAAAGCTTTTGAATGTATTTGTACAATTTTATGGCTTTCAGTCAAATTCTCAAGTTCCTGCAGGCCTTCCAACAGCTGCCTCCCACACAGACAATATCAGAGGAGAATGAAAAACAGGAAAGCCTCTCTCCTGCTCCAAGACACTTCTTGCATACTAACTCGATGTAGAAATGGTATCACAGGGAATTTTTATAATGAGACATTGCCATCCTGTTTCACAGTTACAATTTTAGAACAGCAGGATGTCTCTAGAGCTCTGCTGGACTGAACAATTGGGTTTTAGCCATTGTCAGGGTCCTCAGGGGACAGATATTTACAGAAGAGGAGAGAAGGTTAAATGTTATCAGTATCTTGGAGTTCTTGGAGTCTTTGATGAGGAAAAACAGTACTTTTTTTTCCCCTCCCTAATTTGCTGCTGTATGTTGGACAAATTTAGATTATTGCCTAGTTCCTAAGACAGAAATTCTATTAGTGCACAAGTTAGTCTATCTCTGGACACACACATAAGGACTTTTTAAGAGAATTTTTTTTTCTCCAAGTGACAAATTTTGGAAAAACTGTCTGTATTGGGAGGAAGCTGACAGGAGGAGATAGGTTGTGTTTGTGGCATCGCTGCACTTCTGACTTCAGGTGTCAAAGTGGCTCAGGGCACAGGCAGGACCAGCAACAATTTTCTGAAACCTGTCCCTACAAAAGCATCCTCACGTTGCTCCTTCAGCAGTGGAACCACGGTCCCAGGTCACAGTCCTGGCAGGGACACACAGATTCCCACGAGGCAGCAGTTTCTTTTCCCTCACACCTTTCCTGAGCTGTGTTGGGAAAGACAGAGAAGGCATCAGGGGTGAACTGTGCAAAAGTCAGTCTAGCAGAGTGTTTTCCACCCTGACCATTCCCTTCAAAGCCTGTTGCAGTCACCTCTGTCCAGGATCTCCTCCTGAGGGTGAAGTCAGATTTAAGATGTTGTCCGCCACCACAAATTGCAAAGCCCACAGCACTGCAGTCCTTGTTGCCATGCAAGGTCAGTCTTGGTATTCCTTCCCTTCCTGGAGAGCTCTAAGTCGTCTTTGCATACGTTCACTGGGCAGCCACTGTGAGGGGGATTAGGAGGTGCAGCACAATAAAACAGCACAAATCACAAGGAAAAGGGATAAGATATCTTGTAGGCCTCCTTCATATTCCCCTCACATTTACAACAAATTCCAGGCTTGTTTAGCCTTCACTGGGCTGTAGTAATCACAAGAGGCCAAAACTTGCTTTTCTGACCCAAATCTTGTTTTGCTGTCTGGATGGTGAAGGCTCAACAGCAACGTAAGACACAGGCAGCCTCCTTAAGCTGGAGTTCCATGGCAGCAAAACAAGGGAAAGGAACAAATGTGGTGTAAATAAGTGTACTTCCATGAAAACCATCTGTGTGCTGTCTCCCTGTCACAGTCCTGGGGACTGTGCATTCTGCATGGAGCATCCTCCTTCCCCCATTTGGATACTGCTTCAAGTTATTCCAGGGCCAGTTGCTGCCTGTGAAACACAGAAGTGCTCTGCAGGGTCAAAACAGCCAGAATGCCCTTTTGCAGCAGCTTTTCTCTTATCCCACAGTACCTAAATGTGGATTTGCACAGCTCAGGGGCAGCCTGGGCAGTGCAGGCCCAGCCGCTCACCCAGCTTGCTCTATCGGCACAGGTAAATCACAGAATGAAAAAATACAGAATCATTAAGGTTGGAAAGACCTCTAGGATGATTGGGTCCAAAATTAACCCAACACCACCGTGTTCACCATGGGTTCATGACAGGTCCATGCAGGGGTGGGTTTATATATATTACACCAGTCCAAATATTGCACCAGGCAATATATCCCAGGTATATCACAGGTCACAGGCAGGATATATTCACACTAGTAATGGTCCATTTCTTTCAGACGAGGATCAAGAGAAAAACAAGCTCATAACCCATCTACAAAAGACAAAAAATATCTGTATTCTGCCCCCTTTCGCAAAGGTTAGGTCCCTACTTCACCCAGCTCCCTGGAACAAACACTTTTAGGGTCCAACTCACCTGACCTTTTGACCAAAAGGAGCACAGGTTGTCTGGGCTTGCCTGCAAATAACTTGGTTACAGACATCCAGAGAGGAATACCTTAATAACTGCACAGTAAACTGAACCTGGGAAGAATGATACCAACCCTGTGTTAAGTTGTTCTGACACCAAACAGATAAAGCAGACCCTCCTCTGGGGCTGTCTGAAGCAGCTCTGCTGAGTTCTGTGGAGCTGCACTTCAGAGCATCACTACTTCCACAAATTAAAGACCAGGTTCTTGGACATGGTCTTGTTACAAAGAGCATTTCTGGAGTCCCTTTTGAGTGCAATAAGTACAACAAAGATCTCAATTAAAATGAAAGATTATAATCCTTTTTATTTTTTTTTGCTGTTCTTTGTTTCCCCTCAACAAAACACTTGCAGATTTATAGTGAACAAGATAAAGTGCAATAGGAGTTCTAGGTTTTCTGAAAAAAAAAAAAGAGAGAGAAATATTTGTCACATACTACAGCCACTGTTGTATGCATCAGCACATGAAATATGACCCAAATTCCATCTTCAAAGCTATCACAAGAAATATTGTTTGTACTGAAGGTTCGTAAAATGCTCTAGCAAGTTATTACATTTATAGTCCACTTTTTTTTTCTTTCCTTAAGATTTATCTTCAATTTTTACTTGAAAATCTGGGGCCAGAAAAATCACACTTGAGCTTAAAAAAAATAATCTCTTTCCCTCATTTCCTCTCAATTTGATAAGTTAGTCTTAGTACCCAACCTAGAGATACTTTCTCCTGAAATGCATATTTATTATACAGCCACAATATCTTAAAGCAAAGAACTGATATTTTATGAGTCATTATCGTAAAATGGAGTTTAGAGTAGACTTTAGTATTCCTATTTCCCAGCTGTATTGCAGCAATCTAGCTGCCTTCATGAAACATCAGCAAATCCCCTATCACCCTTAGTACTTGTTGGTCTTTTCTTTCTGGTTTCAGATTAATGTGCTAACAACAAAGAGAAAAAATGAGAAAACACGTTTGCTTATTGCCCAGAGAGAGGAAAAACTTAATCGCTCCCTGAGAACTGTTACTGAGATCCTTTCCTTGGAGTGTGTTGGGCTGGAGTGCTTTGAAAAAAGGAAAGACTAAAAAAAATGTTTTAACTCTGCTGCCTGATAATACCAGAGAAAGGAACACACAATGAAATAATGAGGAATAATGCCTAGCTGTCTGCTGACTTCTTCTGAATCTGAGACTGCTCCTTCATTGGCTTTTAGGATGTGGCTGGGGCACAACAAAGAGTGAAAAGCAAATCCTTTTGGGATATTTTTCTCTCTATAAACATGTATTGCTCACTTAAAAAGTTAATTTCTGTGAAATTTTCAGATAAACAGGCAAGAGGAAAGGATGAAAAGAAAAATGTTATCATTTATCTTAAAATACCAGTGAAGCTTGAGAGGAAAAGCATTAAATTATTAAGCCCTTAAAAATAAATATACATGTCTCTATAACTCAGGTCAACAACATCTGGCATGGCTGTAGAACTGCAAAATCTAAAAACGGAAATATCCCATGGTAGTGTACAACTGCCTGTTCATGAGACCATGGAGACACCGTGACTGGAGATCAGTCCACTACATTTCTGTCATCATTCTCAGAGTGCAGAGGTCAAGCAAGGGTTCACAAAGGATAAGGAAAAAATGATTCAAGGTCTGTAAAATCAACTTCCCACCAAGAGTTTTAAAATGCTCAGTTTGGCTTAAATGATAAATTAATCTATAAATATCTACTCTAAGAAAGAGATTTTTCTGACTTAACAGGATTTTTAGTTAAGCAGACAAAGGCATAACAAGGTCCAATGTCAAAGTGAAACCAATTCCAGCAGGAAATAAAAGTATGTTTTTAGGAGAGAATAAAAAATCACTATAGAATGCTTACAAATTACTAAAAGACTTTGGCCACCCCTTCTAATGAAAAAATCTTTCTAAAATGCAATGTCTGGGAAAAATAACATGAATTCAGGGAGACTTAATGCAACACAGGTTTGCCCAAATCCCAATATACATTTACAGGGACTCTTTCTCTGTGTTTCTGGAGGGGAAAATAATGCTGTGTTCAGAAAGCACCTCAGAAATTGGTTTCCAAGTGGTTCCTCACTGCAGCCACCACGTCTTTGCTTTTGTCTCTTGGCATTTCCACAAGGCAGACAGGGATTAGCCATCAGCTAGGATTTCAACACAGGAAGGTACTGCCTGCTTCAAAGTCCATTCAAGTCCAGTACACAGCAATGGGACAAATTTACCTTTGCACCATCACCTGGGTTCATCAGAGAGTGTAAAACCAGGGAGCCAAACCTTTCTGTTTCCAGTCAGCATTCTTAGATGGGCAGACACGAGTATTTTATTTCCTATCTACACACAAGAGCAACCCACTCCTTCCCACTCTCTGCCAACACCCAAATTCTGCCAAACCCCTTTTGTGATCTCCCCATTCAGAACAAGTTCCTAAATCAAAGTGAGAAGGCCCCTCTGTGCTGTCCAGCAACTATGAAAGCCACACAAGCAGAATCTCTTTCAAATCAAGTCTACAAGTGCTCTCTGGCTGCCTGAAAATCTGGATTTCTCTCCAGTAATTTCCAAAATTACATTCTTGCTTTTTACAACATTTATAAACAAATTGGCCAGGGTTTCTAACTGTATAAGGAATAATTCTATAGGAATTACAAAATAAGTCTCTGTCAAAATGGTAGGTATCTTTTAATTTTGCTACAAAGTTTTATTTCCAATTGTTTCCTTAGACTGAAACTGTCTTAACATGTTATATGTAAAACAAGAATAAGCCTTGTTCTCTGCACCTTTTGACACGCCAAGGTGGTTTCCAATGCATGCCCAGCAGAAAGTATCTCTTGAGAGTTACTGACTCTTTACAACAAAAGACAAGCAGAGATTTTTGTAGACAATCCTCCATCCACTCCCATAACCAAGAAACAGCCATCAATTTTCAAAAGATTTGAACCATGAGTCCTGCTCCAACCATTTTTGTAAGGTTGATTTGAGACAAAAAAGGGTTGGCCAATCCCACTGCCTTTGTGCATCTTCCTAACATCAGCACCACTCAGTCAGATTCATGGAAAATTTGAAGAGAGGAACTGAAGGCTTAGATGCATTTAGACCATGAAAGTTTTGTGAAAAGAGGTTCCAATGCAGAGGAGAGAAATTAATTCAGCACTATTTTAATTATGGAGCCAGACATCAGAGAATCCCCCTGAGTGCAGACTGTTACAAACGCTGTTAGAAATTCAGGAGAAGTTTCAGTCAGGGCCTGCATTTAATTCAATGGAAGATAATCCAACCACACAATATAAAGCCACAGGAAACCGAGATTTCAGTTTCCTCAGTAACAGAGTCACAGAGCACACTGCTGTATTTTTAGACCTGCTTGGATCTCACTTCTGCAGCTCTTCTCAAGGCTCTCAGGCTCAGCACCGGTGAATTAACTCACACCAATTCATAAGCCAATTTTACTAACATTTAGAGTATGCAGGCTAGAGCACAAGAAGGGTATTCACCAGCAAGATCTTCAAGTTTCATGAATTATAATATTCAGAGAAAGCAGCTAAGACTCATCCAAAGGCTCCTGTGGTCAACACCAGAGGCATCTACAAATCTTAAAAGGTTTGGTTAAAGCCTAAGGGATTTTTATGAGACCCTTAGAAAATATATGAGATTTCAAGAAGGATAAGGATTTTAAGAAGGATTAGCACACACGATAATGATTCAAAAAGTGTGGAGTACTGCACAAAAGGTAGAAGGATGCCAGAAGCAAGAGAAAGATAAAAAGAGAAAGCTGTGAGATGGGAGGAGATGTTGGCTGGCTCAGAACAATGTGCAGTCTCAGAATGACAGGTAAATTATTAAAAAAAACTACTAAAACACATCAAATTGAGAAAAGGAGGACAGAAAAACAGGCAAAGACTGTGACCTGTCTAAGAAAGGGTGCAAAACCATCAGCAAATTCTGCTTGATCTAGCAAACATGCAAGCAGTTCTCTGGTAAAGGTGTAGCAAATAGTTCAAAGCTGCTTTGCCTAAGGCCATTCTCACCATCATATTTATGTATATCTTGTAACACTGTTTCTCAAGTCAAGCTTCATTTTTCATCTCCTCCAAGACATCAATTGCCTATTGACTTCTTCATTTCAGAATCCATTGGCCTCAATTTGAGCACAAAGGGGATTAAGATGGCCATTGATTCAACAACAGTGGATTAAAGTCAGTGTTGACACACTCCCAGCTACTCAGTGAGGAGACAGGACCACCAAAACACCAAGCTTGCACTGGGGGCAAATATACAGAGCTGCAGCATAAACTGCAGCCAGAGCAGACAGCCAAAAATGCTAGTTCCAATGGAAAATAATTGTCTTTGTGGAATCAAAAGCTTCAAATGGTACATTCCAGTTTTCTGAAAAAACCACAAAATTTCCCCTCTTTCACCAGCTACAAGTAATGCAAATTAAAGTAAGAAAAGATGAATAATATTAACTCATCTTCTCCTAATTATATATCTTGGTATGTACTTAGCTTTTCAGTCAAACTCTTCTTCCACTTCTTTAAACAAAGTCCCAGTGACAATTTTCTTCAGCCATTTACACAGCTTCATTAGGCAAGAGGTTGTTCTTCACCCTGGTACATTTGGAATCAATTCAGCAAAGACAAGCCATTAATTTATTAAGGGAAATAATTTTCAACCCATGCATGCAGCTGAAATTGAGGCTTTCCCCACTGATTCTTAGCAGAAGATGTGCATATGTTTCTTTAAACATTTAAGGCTTCAGTCAGACACAAATTTTCTTTAGTTCTGCTTTACACATTTTGACAGAAACTCACTCATTCTTGCTATCACCCCTTCTTGCTGCCTCACAAGATCTGAGTTTTATACACTCATTAATCAAACTGTGACAAGAGCTTAAACCAGGCTATCCATGTTTAATGTGCAAAGGAAGCAAAGGTCTGAGCATACGAACTGAGCAAACTTTGGGCAGACGTGACACTGGCCATTGGCTCAGTGTGATTTACCAGGCACCAGCAGAGGCTGCACACACTCAGGGGACAATCTTGTGCTTGCCTGTAACAAACAAAGTTCCCAGTATGTTCTTCTTAGTTGACTAAAGTTGTCGTGATACAATGCTCACAGACAAAACCCTTCATACCTAAGGGGTTTAACTGGATTGACAAGAGCTCAATTCCTTCCATCTCATTCAGCAAATAAGGATTGGGTTAACATTAGGCTAAACCCAGGATTAACACAGACCTCAGGATCAGCTGTGGATTGCCCCACCTTTGTTTCTGTTGGTGTTAACATAGAAACACACGAAATGTTATTATGAGCTAAAGCATTCTACAGTCAGACCATATTCCAAAGAGAGTTACTACCGAGGAACACCTCCATTAGTATTTATTGTTCCATTAGAGGATAATGAGACATTTAATTCAAAATCCTCTCATTGATCTGAATGTCACCTGTAATTTAAACTTGACTCAGAATAAAAGAAAGTGCAGTTGCATTTAATACATTATCCATTACATCACAATATTCTATGATCTGTGGCAGATCTTTCATTGTTATTATCAGTGCCGTGGAAAGTATCCACTACAGTAATATTTAAGCTTAAAAAATAAACTATAAATAAACAAAAAGTTCATTATTTCTGTCCTAAACTTTCTGTTCTCCATCTAAAGGTAAAAGAACAACAGTCTCTCAATGATAATAATGAAACAGAAACCCTAAGGAGACTGGAAGAAAGCCTTTATAGCAACTCATCTTAAAATAATTATAATACTTTTGGAGATATTTACTCTTGCCTGATTAAAGAGGCTTTCCTCACACACATCTGAAACACAGTGGGGAAAAGCTGCTATCAGAAGTGTAAGGAGATGAAAGCTTGTTGTACCTGCTAGCACACCATGCTAAAAGAAAGTAATTTTTTTAGCCACCAAATACATTGGTCAGGGTGAAAAAAATGCTACAAAGAGAAACTTTAATTATTTGCTTTAGTCCCATTTAACTCAGCAGGAGTTACCCAGGGAATACACTTCATGAAGTGCATTGTATTTTTCCTCAGTGAAGATGGTCAACTAAACCCCATCTAAGTGCCTGGCATCACATAAGGATTTCTCATTAGGTACCTGGAGCCCCATCATTTTTGACCTAAAACTAAAATCGATGTCTCAGTTGGTGCTTCCAAATCACCCACTCTGCTCTCATCCACATCATCCCTCTGTCAGTACTGGGAAAATAGCAAAGGGGCAGACCCAGAGCTGCGTTCTGGCCAATTCAGCCTTCCCTCTGTGGGAATCAACAGCACAACACCCACTGACTTCAGTGAGACAGGAATAAACCTCAAAGTCTGGGAGTTTGCTCTCAACTCCGGAAATGCTGAAAAAACACACACACATTTTTTAAAAAGCAGAAATTCTTTCCTGGCACTCCCAACAGATTTACAATCTGTAAATGTGTACATGGTGTGTAAATTTACATACCACGTGTTCCAACAGCAGGTAAAGGGGAAGAAAAAAGGAGGAAGCTCTTTTTCTATAAAATTGTCCAATTCTGTAGAATTGGATAATTCCTCATTGGATTGACCACATAAACTAAAAAATAAAGGTTTAGCTTCCCACTTAAGGCTTCTGAAAATGTGATTTGCTCCCAGTAAATACTCCCGCATTCAGTAAGGAAACTCCATGCAATAGAAAGAAAACTCTGCTGGTCACCAGTGAACCCACTTCAGAAAACTTAGTTGTTGCTATGACTTTACATGTTAAGGCCAACTCTGAGAATGCTCTTTGACTTTTTCTGTGGGCACAAATATGATTTAGGTAAGATATCCTTCCCTGAAGTACAGCTCAGAACAAGTATGGTGATTTGAACAGAGATGATCTTTAATCTTGCAATAATTTAGTTTTGCTCTTACTGCTTATTACTCAAGAAGAGGGGTTTAATACATAAAAAGAACTAAAAATATAATATATACTCCTTTTTTGTGTCACAACCCACTATTTTCTTGTGATGAAAGGCTATGGTAAGGCACTTGTAAGACACTTGGTATATACTTCAAACACTATGGTAATTGTTTTCCTCCTTCTTGTCTTACCTAATTCATTGAAATAGTCTAAGGAGCTCTTTACCTCTTCAGCAACAGCCTTTTGGTTGGTAATACCTGTGCATCACTGCACCCCCAGCTGTTTTTCCAGTGCACCTGCACCCACTGATTTGTCCAAAAGGGAGAGAGATGCATTTCACAGTCTCCAAGGCAGCTTTGCATCCGGCTACCATGACCTACCCAAGCAATTTCCATTGGCATCCTGTTGCTGTCATGCCCACTGCTGTGTTCCCCCAGCCAGGAACAGCCTGGGTCTGCACATCCCACAGGCAGGAACAGGGTGATCGGTGTCACACTCACCCCTTTGGGCATGGGAGGGTTGGTGAAGGCATTCACTGACACTGGCATTGCAAAAGGTTTTCAGCTGACCAGCTCTCTCTCACCAGCAAAATCTATACTAAAGCCCCATTTACCAAAGTCCCCTGAAAAGCCAAGCAGGAAAACCAGGGTTTTCCATGCAACTGTTTCAAAAAAAAAAAAGAAAGTGAGTTCTCTAATGTCAATAAATCATGTCCAAGTCTCTCCCTACTTTCACTACACCAGGCAGTGACTACCATGGCTGAACACAAGGCAGAGAGCCTGAGACTGCCTTTTTCTCCAGCACTGGTTGACTGTCCTGTATCCATGACCAGATGTTAACAGCACATGGAGAAAACCACTGGAGCATGAGTCCTCAAGCCACAAGGCAGAAGTTCTTCTTTCCAGTGCTCCCACTTAACGGGAATCAGAAGGGCTCACAAGTACCATAGATGATGTGCACACCACGTCTTTCCAACCATTTTCTCCCTATTTTCCTAGCTAGAACATGGCAAGGCTTGACTTGCTGTTGAGATTTGTAACCTGCACCTGTGTTCTTGAAATAAATGTTGGTGTTTATCCCCTCTTTCATTTCTCAGCATCTCTAATTTACATTTCCTTGTAAATGCCGAACATTACATTAATTCTATGACTTTCTGTGTCTTCATGGAGCTCTAATGATCAGAACCATCCCATTCTGCTAATGCCTTGTTAACAGCATTTGTTTTTTCAATCACACTTGTTCTATAAGTGGGACAGACCTATAACCAGCAAATAAGATAATATATGTGAGCATGCAGATCCTTCTCTGCTTCCTCTCAGCTTTTGCAATCTCTTCTGGTATCTGTAAAGCAGAAATCCAAAAACATTTCTCTAAATGCTGTTCTGCAGATACAGTGTTGTGATGTTGACTTTTCTCTGTTTACTCTTTCCAGTGTTAACAGGCAGGTAAAGAAGTCAACCAACAGTGTTATCCAGCTCAGTGTAAAATAAACACCCACACTCGCCCACCTCTCTGTTCTTCTTAAGTTACTCAAAGCTGGAGTAGCAAACACACAAGATTAAGGTTTCTTGTAAACACAACATCTCGTTATGAAACAAATCCTGACTTTCAAAGGCTAAATCTTGTGGAACAGTACAGTTAATTCATTAATTTACTAAGAGAATGATGACACCACTGTTTTTAGAAAACCCATACTAGTGACCAGAGCAAATAAAAGCATAATATTCTTTCAGTAGATTATTTTTTCCACCTGCACTTACCTACAGCATCAATTAAGTAATGTTAGTACCTCTGATATGGTTGATGAACTACTTTTGTTTGTCTCTGTTGATAATTTAGCAAGAGAAGATATAATTGTGATATGCTTTAAAGCAAGAAGACCATTTCTTGTACTTAGATGTCATTTCTCACATGAAGCTTCACCTCATCCCTCTGGGAAATTTGGAGTTAGGAAGACATTAACAAAAGGCTCATTTCTGATGAATGCAACATTTTCTGTTGCACTGTATATATTGCTTTTGTTAACAGTGTTCTGGTTTTATTCTTCTTGATGTAATGTACAATTTTAATAACTGCTGGGACAGAAAATTTCTGCAGTATTTATACAGATAACAGTAGGAATCCTTCCACTTATCATCTTCACCAAGTTATTTTCCACTTGTCCATCCTCATCTAATGTATTGCACTTACCCAACACTCCATTAGTGTTTGTCTTTACAAGCACACATTTTATTTCTGAGAGAAGTACTGCAGCTTATCTGCTGGTGATCAACTTGCAGCTCATCTCAGTTTCCGTGAAGTTTCCCTCATTAGAATCCTAATGCCCAGGTTTTTTATCACATTCAAAAGTATTTTTATCAAGAAACCATTTCATTAGTTCTGAGAATTTTTCACCTGTGGCATTCCCTTCTTAACAAACCTTTGGTGGTACCAGGAAATGGAAACATCTGTGGATCTGGGAAGCTCAGGAGAATATCCCATCAGATTGCATCCATTGCTGACATTCAATTTGCAGTTAACACTCTTGAAGTAGCAATTGTGCCTTGCCAGGAAGGGAACACTACATTCCTTCTTCAATGTCCACCTCTTCAGATGACACCTGCGTGTGATCTAAAATTATTAAATACATTGTAGGCAGCAAAACAAGTTTACTGATACTTTTCAACTAAGACTAGAAATATCAGATGTATAAACAACACAGGATACAGCATCGGTGACTATCAGGAAGGAGTTACTCATCTGGCAATTTTATCACATATAGAAAGCTGGACTTTATGGAAGACTGAAGTACACTTCCAAGACACTTTAGTGCTCAATATCAAGTTCACCATTTTAGATTCTAGACAAAATCATTCATTCATGCAACACTTCAAAGTACAATGGGTCATAAACTTCACCACAAACTTCAAACTGATGAAATTTCTGCCACTACTGACATGTCAAAAAAAAAAAAAAAAAAAAACAAAAAAACTTTGAGACAATTTCTTAGCCTCAGCCTGGAAAGAAGATTAGTGCATAAATATTACCATATGCACACGCTCTTTTACTTTCCAAAAATTATTTCAGCCATGGACTGACTGCCCAGGGTGAGCACCAATCTCAGAGTGCCTGGGAAGCTCTAAGCCGACACAGAGGGAGCACAGGCAGATGAAGTCAAATCAGTGGATTATTTATGTATTTACACTCGGTTGCTTTAGAGCCTTAAAGGGCTTATGACCAACACCAGAGGTGCTACCATCCCATCAGAAAGGCAAGACATAAGCCCTGAAAGAAGGAACAGCTTTGCATTTTCTTAAATGAGCAGAGATATGATTTTCCATGGATCACTGAGGGAAGCAGTAATTGCTTTGAGGCTTATTGCAGTTTAGGCAGGCAGAGTTTCTGGGTTGCTCATGGTGGATCATCAAAAGGCAACATGCAAATGGGAGAGATGTTAAAAATTTCCACAAGTTTTGACAGCAAAACAGTTGAAACACTTTGTTGCCAAGGTCCTTGGAGGAGATAGAAAGTGACAGGGCTACAGAAGGGATAGAAGTGTCCTTTAGCAGTACCCACACTCACTCGTATGGGTACCCCAAGAGCAACTGCAAAGCTGGAGTGTGAACCTTGGAGAACACAACTTAGAGGTAACAGGATGCATCCCCACAGTTTTCTGCCAAAATCAATCAGCTCTTCCTCCATATACCTTACACATGTATATAAACCGTTTCCAACCAAAAAAAACAATACATGAAATGGCTGAAAAGAGCTCATTCTTTCTCTAATCCTTGAAATCATGGACATACAAAAATGTCTCCCAAAACTGCTTGTTTCTTTGTGCTTCCAAAGGAAACAATCCACTGTCTGGTGATCTGCCAGGCAGCACTGAAACTTCATTTAGAATAGTTGCAGGTGTAAAAAGGTTACTGCAGTCAAATAAATGGCTGAGACTTCAAGAATACAACCTCCTTTGGGGCTGCTATTTTTAATGTGTCTAATGTTCAAAGGAAAACAAGAATAAATATTTGCTTCCTTTCAGGTGCTTCATTCTCATACAGCGTCACACAGCAGAGCACCCTGAGAAAAGCATCCTTTGATCTGGAAGTTTACATAACTGCAGTTTTCAGTCACTTGTCATGTGCCAGGAGAATTTCAAAATTACAGGAAATCCATTTGTCAACCTTCAGCACAGAAAAATGTTCAGGCACACCCACACAGATAATTACATGTACATCGAAAGGATCTCAAATATTTTCCAAAAATTACCTCTTTCTATGGAGACAAGACAAGGGTTACATTTTCTTCACAGTGGCAAATATGAAGATAGTGGAAAGACACCTTTGACTGAATTGTAATTATGTGCTAAAATTGCATGCTAAAAATTTCAAGGTGCTATCTTAGAAGTTAAAAAGTCTTATCTGGGATGTGCTCAAGTCTGCGACACAAAGGATTCAGTGAAGAGCAAATTACAACAAGAAAAAAAACCAAATCCAAATCACAGAATAAGTTCTTTAGTCAGATGTGTAACTTATCTAAAAACATCTCAGGGCAAAAAAAAAAATGTCAAAAATAATCTCATTCTGGGGCATGAGTTGGCTCTTGAACACCTAATTTCATAACAAATAAGATAAACTTACCCTGAATCCGTCTTTTTCTCTGGGAAGAAAAAAAGGTTGACTTTTAAGGTCCCAAACACTGAGAGGCCAAACCTTAATACAAGGTTGGATCTGAACATATTTTTTTAGAAACACCTTGTACCTACTGGCTCAGTACAGTGAGTACACACAATATTCCAGAAACCTTCAACATCGGTTTCCTGCAACTTTTTAAAAACATGTGGAATTTATTACATCCTTCCCTATCTCTAATGCAGCCACAGAAAGAATATTTTCCTCTGTGAAAGGATTTGGGCAGATGCAGCATCTTGCTGAATATGGATTCTGCTAAGGCTGAATTTCTATCAAAATTGTCAGTGGAACAGGTATGGATTTTTATGACTAGGTTTACGAAAACAAAATGTACTGAAATATATAAAAACTGATAACATGCAGCATTTTCACCAGGAAATTGAGGCTTGTGGTGACTGACAGTACATTTTAAAGCAGCAGAAATACACATTTGAGATAAAATACACGTGATTTACCAAGGGAAATGCTGTTTTCCTGGGAGAATGTCTAAAATTTTTTCTCATGATTGTGTTCATTGTGATCTGTTGGCAAAAAGCCAGTGAGGTCCCAAAGGTCACAGGTTATATTTTGGAGGACACATGAGACCAGGATCCATCCCCTGGTGCTACACACAGAGCCCACAGTGCTTCCCAAAGCCTTTGCCTCTGGCAACACAGCTTTGCTGAAGGACTATTTCCAAAAAAAACCCTCATTTTCCAGTAAAACTTTTCAGATAACACCAGCTCCTGCTAAAAATCTAATCTACTTCTGCTTTTAAATGCAACATCTATGGTTTGCTAGATCCACAAATTAGGTAACCATTTTACATTTGCTCTGTGTTTTTTTCTTAATGTGCTGTTGAAAATGAGTGAAGTCTACAGTTCAGAAACCCTGTGCCTTGCTCAGGCATCTCTAAAAAAGCCCAGCTTAGAGATAACAAAAGAGCCTTGGAATCATCTAAAGGTCTCTGTTTTGTGGGCTTAATTTGATTTTCTTGTTGAAGTCAAAAGCATTCTGTCTGCAGAGCCCTTGGAGCTGCAACAGTGACTGTTTAACATCAAATTCAAACAAATCACACGTGTATTGTTTCATCCTATGGAAATGGTGGTGACTTACAGGAACAAGCAGAATTATATATTTATTTTGGCTCTCATCAAAGCCAGGAAGGTTGTTCTATAAGATATGTCTAGATATAAGAGCGAGGCAGAGGGAACCGAATCTATAGAGCAGCTTTGCTGAAAGATCACTGTAAATTAAATCTGTTTCAGATGCATTCAAAATAGGTTGGTAAGCAATTCTCTTGGAGAGCTTACAGGGCTTTGTATGGCTTTTGAATGATTACAGATTCCTAAAAAAACACAGAATATCTGTGGCATAAAAATCCCACTATCAACTCTGGATGATGGCTTTATAGGCTTAGTGGTTATCTTACTCTTAATTATAAATAAAGACCCTTTTTTTAATAGAGTTCAGCTTCTGTATATTATCCACATTACTGGAAGAGGCAGTTTTGTCTAATTTGTGACTTATGCTGAAAGAAAAACAGCAATTTTAACTTCTAGTAAATTGTCCTGAAGGTTTTCAGTGCTGCCTGGCAGACCCAGATATAAAGTGTAGCAGAAATAGAATTTAATTCCATTAATGAAATTCCAGTTTTATACTGTGATGAGATTAAGAAAGCCAGGTAACATTACAGGATAAATTATGGGTATGTAAAACTGCAGCATGCAAAACATTAGGCTACTATTTTATTACTCAATTACATATTAATATGGAATTAAAAGACATCATGGTGCAATTTTATTGCTAACCACATCTGTTTGCATTTTTTATAACCAACCATTGAGTCCTTTCATAAGAAATTTCCTTCTTAAAGCCTGAATTACCATGCCAAGAGGAAATCTTTTAAAATTCAACAATCAAAAAGGCCAATCAAAAATGTTTAATAAAGGCCTTCTTCTGGAAAATGGTGTTCATTCAAAGCATTCTCTTAGGATAATTTCTAACTTTAAATGAAAAGCCTAAACCAGTATGAATTAAAAGGAGGATGGGGGGTGAGAGAAAGAGAGAGAGAAATATTGTAAGATCTGTCTAGAAATACAAGTTTTAATGTGGTTCAGCAGTTTCTAGTGCAGATTTTGGTGCTGTATTTTCTGTCCTGGTAGGTGGGCCAGATCCCAGACTTGACAGCCCATCCCTTACATCTTCAAGGTGACTCAGCTCATGACTGTGGCTCACCCAGCCCAGCCACAAAGAAAGTGTTTACAACTCACCTCCAGCACAATTGCTAAGTGTCACAGCATTCTTAATTCACTTTGTCCCATTTGCAGCCAAAGAACAGGCAAGGTGGGAGCAGGTGGATTTGTTCTAGTTAGTATGGACAGGGCACACGTGGATGTGGGAGTCCAGAAGGCAGAGAATATCTCTCTGCCTGTTTTAAAGGATTTAGCCCCCCTGGGCAGCACTTTCTTTGACCTTCATCCATCGAGAAAATGACATACTCTCTGGGAAGAAGTAGAATCTACACTGGTGTGAACTAGGTGATAGAATATTATGTAAAATTGCCACGGGGTGAAAAATCCAGAGTTTTAGGTTTGTTAATAATATAGTAAATAGATAAAAGCAAAAAACTTCAAAATGGAGGATTGTTGTTGTTCTCTAGACCTTCTTCTTCTAGTACTCCGTATTCTGCAGTAGAAGTAGTTTGGGAAGATTGGAGAAAGAATTCCTCAGTTCCTGTCCACGTGACAGGGTGATTTATTGAACATCGGAGGAAAAGTAAAAATATCTTTCATTTTAAGTTTTAATGGGTAATTTACCTTTATAAAGACTGTGTAATCTAGATCAAGTGGCCATTTCTGGCATTCTTTTTACTCTATGCTATGTCTGGGTCACACTAGTGGCTGTATTTCTCTGGTAAGACATAATAAACAACTATCTGAGAGCAGAGAAGGCTGAAGGTCCCCTTCTTCTCTTGGGCTTCTGGCAAAGACTCTAAAAATCTCCCCCATCAGGGGAGGCATATTTATGGCACAGAAAGTGTCAGTGGAAAAACTCCCAGTCATGTCTAACTCACGCTGGTTGGGTCTACATTTGGGCATTCTGTTTGGGTCAAAGCAGCAAGGAGGCTCTGAAATGAACCCCCACTGTTTTGGTCTGCAGCACAGTGTTGGCATGTGTGAAATAAATCTCCTCTGGAGGAAACTACAGCAGAAGCTCTTCCCCAGGTGTTCACCAAAAGCAGTACAAATCCCACTCCCAAATGGGTTGTAGGGTTACAAACCAAGGGCTGATCCTTTGAACAGCTTCAAGCTACTTATAAAGTGGGAAAACTGACTCCAGAGCACCAGGTTAACTTTGGTTTGAAATAAAACCTATCATAGTAGGAGGCTAAAGGGGGTACTCAGCATCAGCTCCTCTGAGTGGTCTTTCCTAACACAAACACAGCCAATTCTTGTCAAATTCAGGCAAATAATTACCAGGTCTATGTGCAGCAGCACAGGTGTGTGCAGAAAGAGCTATAGCCAAAGCTCCATGGTGCTCATATAAATCTAAGTATCTCCATCAGGTGCTTTTCTTGGGTGTTCAGACTGGTACATATGCACTGGTATAAATACTGCCCAGAGCTCTGTGCTAAGCATCAGCCTGGGTACGAGACAAAATCCAGGCACAAAAGCAAAGCAATCTGCTTTCTCATTTTAAGGGATAAGAATGGCATCACTGCGGCCTTCATGCAGTTATTTAAGTATTTTTCCACAGCAGAGGAACCTCATGAGAGAAATATCTAATTTTCTTGGTGTTCCCAGAGAGGCAGCAGTCATAAAATCCATGTTTCAGCATCCTGCACACAGCACAGACAATGTCAAGCAGAGCAGATGTCACCATGCTCTCGCATGGAAACGAGGAAGCAAACAAGTGGCCCGTGTCTTCCCTGCACCTGCCAGAAAAGCAAGCAAGAGGCTCACGTGGCTTGCAAACAAAATTCACTTTGCAGCTTCTGAACAGCTCTGAGTAGTACAAACGACCGAAAAACTGAGCCCCCATATGAAAGCTTTATCATCTTCCTGGCAGAGTTCCTGCACATTTAGCAGCAAGGAAAAGAAATGGCAGGGATACAGCCACAGCCTCAGCTGTGCATTTCCACCAGCTCGTGGCTTTGACACCTACTCTGGCTCCAGGAGGGACCACTTGTGGTTCACCCACATGCAGAAGCACTCAGAGCCACTGTCAAAGCAACCTTCCTTGTCTGTGGCTCTGCAAAAATAGAGAGCAAATATAATCCTTATGACAAGGAAAAACAGGACGGGGAGAGAGGAAAAAAAAACAAACCCAAAGCTTTGACCAGGCATTCAGGAGGTTTATCTTGTGAATAGGGGTGCTGAGGGAAGTGACATGTTTGCTGGAGGAATGCATGTCTGGCTTCTACTGTGAGGCACAAAAGCAGGCAAAAATGTTGAAGGAAAACCAAAAAGACAATCAAAACACAGCCCTTGCAATGGGGTACAGGAGTCCTTTCCAAAGGGTGGGTGTGCTGTGTGGAAGAGGAGTTGGAATGGTACAAAAGGACACAGGAATATGAGATGTGCTCCTGGAATGTGCATGAGGATGCAGGAGTACAAGATATAAATGAGCCAATGTGATTCACTGGCAGTGGCTGCTCACCGTGAACCTCAGGCACAACTGTGTTGACTCCTTGGGCCAGTTACGATTTACTCATTAAATGCTGCAATGTCAGTCACAAAGCACTGGCTGGGGACATCTGTGTTTGTGCATGAAGATATTCAGAATGCAGCACCAGATACAAATATTCCTGTCTCTCCTGCCAAACCCCCATGCACTGGCTGTGTTACACCCACACCGGCAGGCTCCCATTCCCTGGAACCTTGTAGACAACCTCTTGTGCACAAGCTGTGATCCACCCCTGCTCTTTGCTTGTCAGAGTCGGTGAGGGAAGGGAACAGTGCTAAGGAGAAGCTCTTTTGTTCATCTTCCCAGGAAGAGTTCCTATTCCACAGAAGGCGTTTCCCCATTATCAATGTCCTTGTGAGATAAACTACCCTGGGATCTGTGCCTGTCAGGAAAAACAAATTGCAATAGCTAAGAAAGTGATAATAAATGCAGTGTCATAGCCCCCACTATTAAAAATTAAGTCATGCCCTACAATATTTACCTAGAAGTGATCTGCAACATTTTCTTCCAGGCATTAAACAATAAGAATTAATCAAGTTGTATGCAAGAAAAGGGCATGGCATCCCCTCTGGTAGCTGCTTGGCTTTCTGCACTTGACACACCTTTTGCCCATTTCAATTAAGGGGTAAGCTTTTAGGGCAGCTGAGCTATTTCTAAGGTAATAACAGTGACTCAATGAGCTATATTTATCTCCTCATGCAAATGGTAAACAGGGGACAACAAATACCTAAATTTAGTGTTTGGCCAGGCACCAAATGTTGTATTAGGAAGTGATATTCTCTCAATGCCAAATTAGAAGTGAGAAAGGCAATGAATTATTGGGTACACCTCTCTGTGTTTAATTTACATTGCCCCTCATGCTAAGGTCTCTGTAGCAGCCTGATATTAATGAAACCAGAAACAACTGATAGCTGATAGCACAGCTGAGCAAAGCAGAACACAAACGAGCCCTGTAAGACCTAGCACCATTTGTCAAAGGCCTGTTTTCAGCCTGAAATCTGCTGCAAGAGCAACCCCTGACTCCGCTTTTTTTGGTAACAGCAGCACGAAGGAGAAGGTCTTGCACAGGAGGCAGGGGAGAGTCAAAGTCATGCAAGCTCAAAGTCACGTCCCACAAGCGAGCGCTGGGCTGCACCGTCTGTCTGGGCAATTCAGTGCCAGTCTGGGAACAGCAGCTCAGGCTACAGCAGGATGTACTGACAGCTGAAAATCCAGCTGGCAATAAAAGGGTCAAATGCCATTCATGGATTCAACTCACCTTCCAACAAGCACAGCAGGTAGCTGGGATGCAGGGAAGAGACAGGTCTGGGTGGTTGCTCTCTTGTACCCTAAATGCATGCAGCTAAGACAGGGAATGGGAATGTTCAACAGCACTTGATCCCTTCTCATGGCAAAGCTGGGCAAAAATATCCCATCCTGCTGGCAAGAGAGAAGCATCATCCAGCTGCTTGAAGAGTGACAATTTCAGTGGGGAACAACTGGGGACACAAAGCCAGAGGATTGTGTGAGAGCTGTGAATATCTCACATGGGCTGGCTACAGCTGAGTACATCTGACTGATGGAGCTAAATGCTCATTTACACCAAATTTTTGTCTCTGCAGGAATGTATCAGAAGGGACACTGCAAGGGAGATTCAGGGACCAAAGGAACAATGAGATTGTCGCCAACCTGCAGCAGAAATCCCTGGGGTGCAAATCTGAACTGCTGAGTGAATACGTGGAGCAAATTCACCCAGCATCTGCAAGGGTGGGAGCATCCTTCAAGGTTTTTTCTTTGTCCTTGGAATGCTCTTAGCAGTGCAATTTAATTTTTATGGCAGATTCTGTAATCTGAGGTGGATGTAAGTCACACGTAGCAGGGAAGGAGCAGTAGAGAGGATCAATTGCACTGTGCCTCTCTCATCTCATGGCAATAAGTTAATAATTCACAACTCTTTAATCCTCATCTCTGTCTATTCCCTGAAGTTTTATGATTCTCTATTAGCTCCTTAGCTCTCAACAAATTAATATTCCTCGTACTTTGTTTGCAGTACACCCTTCATTAAATTTAGATGCCTGCCATTCATCTTGTGCGCTCCTGCTGAGATGCAATAATGGGGAATGCTGGGACCGGGGCAGTTTTGTGGGATGAGGACGACATGGAGACATCCCTGTACCCTGCCTACCCACCTTCATGCAAGTCCTGTTCTCTCAAGAACCCAAAAACTCTCTCAAAAGCCCAAAAACTTCCCACCTATCCACAGATGGAACTTGCTGGAGCTGAGCTGTCAGCCCAAAATCCCTTTCCTCTTACAAACACAGTCTCTCTGTCCTGTTGTAGATACTCTAGGATGGTGATCGAGTCTGTACTACTGAGCTTCTCTTGAGTATGAAGGAGTCACAGAAGGACTCTTAAAACAACTACAGCTCTTTGGATTGTAGCTTTCACCCTACCCAAACCTCCTGAAATTGTTGTTGAGGGTTTTTTTGGGGGGGAGGGGGGAGACTTCCCCCGAAGAAGCCACCCTTGAAAACTATTTCCCATTTTCTACCTTCCATTTAACAATTGCTTGCCATTTGCTTAACTTCAGGGGACTGTCAGAGATTTTTCTTTTAGGCTGTTCTGTTTCACCTTGTTCAAGGAACAGTAAGGCCTGATTTAAGGTAAGACAAAATTTAGTAAAATATGCTTCCCCTTCGGACAATATCACTCTTTTTAGACTATAAAACCAGATCATTTCATTGGAAACAAAATTAGATAAAACATAAATTACAGTTCTGCTCCTGTTTTAAAGACTATTATTCTTACTGCTCCCTAGAGTTCCCTGAAGTAACATTTATTTCAGTTTTGCATGATATTTAGCATTCTCATGAAGAGGAGCAGCCACTTAATGATATTAAATATTTATGTCAGCAAAATGTTTATAAACACAGAAAAACTATTTAACCTCTTCTAATGCAAACTGGTCCTACCAATGTACAAACCAAATACAAGAATAGCACTAGAGAAGCCCCCAGAAAAATAAACCAAATACTCACTACTTAAAAGCTTTCAGATTTATTGAAAATAAGTCAAATATTTTCCCTATAAGCCTGAGTGAGGAAGGAGATCATATTGTGGGAACACTGCTGCAAAATAATAAAATGCCCGTAGTAAAACCCTCCACTGCATACTTCTGTAACCTTTAGAGGGGCAGAACTTGGCTTTTTTTTAACATTTCTGGTAAATGAACAGTGAAGAAATATCTGCTGAAGATATCAGCTCTCCCCACTGGAACAAACATTCCTAACAAGGCTCTGGATGTGGGCTGGTGGGATGAACCCCATGACAAATATCCACAGCTGGGCCTCAGGGCAAGCAGACCTCCTCCTTCCCATGAGTTGTGAAGCACTGGTTGGTAGAGGTAGAAACTTATCCTTCAGAGCAAATGTTTCATGCTTTTGTGATGCATGTTCAAAAACTTTTCTTGTCAAATGTCAATTTCCTTAGCAAATTTAAACACCTCATGACTTTTTGCTTCACCTGTCTCCTTCTTGCATAGTCTTGGAGGTAGAGAGGAGCCTTCACCCACCTTGGATGCCCTGGACACAGGGCTATCAATATTGCATAGGCTTATTTCCCTGCACTACACAGCACAGCACACGCTGAGCTCCAGAAACACACGGGAAAACTCAAACGCGAAATTCAATGCCTTCTCAGTTGCAAAGAAAAGCACATTTCTTCCCAACACAACACATCTGACAAGCCTTTGTTTGGGCTTCTTGCAGCAAGGATCACACCAGCACAGACAAAGGGGAGCTGGCCTGCAGGATGACTGAGAAGAAAGGCAGCAGCAGGGAAGAGAAGTTGTAAGTCCTGTCCATGGCTGGGAGTGACAAGCCAGCAGTCACAGCCAGGACTCGATTTGGAGAGTGACCCGTGCAGCCTTTAGATCACAGCTTGCACCTTCCTTGAGGGTCTCTCTCCTGCCTGTTTCTGCTTGTGTGCAGTGTGCACTCTGATAGCACAAGGGTTTGTGTTTTTCTCTCTGTATTGCAACAAAGAGAAGAAGAAAACAGTCACAACTCGTTCTCAAGGAAAAATGCTTACTAATTATGCACATTTTGTGAAGCTTCTGTTAGTGTAGTAGCTTTTTATTAACCCTGAAAATACAGAGCAGAGGGCTTAGAAGTAGTTTAATGTCTTTTACCATACCAAGATTTATTGTCTCCCATCAGACACTGGACTGCTGTTTAAAACTTATTGAGGGCATTATAATCTCTTCAAGTCCTGCAGTGAATTTATCTTGTGCCACTGTTTGACAGCCTGACTCTGACTAGAGGATGAAAGTCTCCCTTGCTACCTTAGGAAGCTCAGTCTCTGCCAGCTGTGCAGGGTCTCCTTCATTCTGCTCAAGTAAGAAGCTATTTCAGTGGAAAAATACACTGAAGCTGCTTTTTGTCAGATCAGAGACTGCAATCACTAATTCAGTGCTCTCACAAGGATGCAGAGAGCCAAACGTCTTTCTGCTTTTTTCCACAGGCCTTGATGAAGCTGGCATTATCATGCTAAATTACAGTTCAAGACTGCTGTGCTTGTACAGATTTATCAGAAGAAAGCTATTAAATGTCTTCAGTACAGTGCCAATTATGCAGTGCCCAACAAATAATTAAGTAAGGCCCCAAAGTATGTATTTTAATCAATCCCTGTTCAGCAAAGCACTTATGTGCTGGGGCTTTACTTCAACACTCATCCAGCAAGCACATGGGTCCTTTTGTGAGCAAGGAAAAACATGGGAGCAGTAAGAACTTCACCAATGCTATTGGGCCAGACACTACTGGGATAAGATACTATACTTCTTGGAAAAAGGCTTATATTTTCAAAGTATCTCTATAAGTCAGAAGCCAAGACCAGTTTCTAGATGGACCTTGGCACAGAGCTGTAACTAGGGCAAGTTAAGGACAAAAATACACAAGTTCTGGAGGAATTAGTATTCTTTACTGCATGGAATGCAGTTGGATAAAACTTTAGGCAGCAGAAATCTTCTTACAGGCCTGTAAAGCTGGGATTTATCCTGTTTGACCTGAGCTGGTCCCAGGTAAGCTATGCTTTCTGAACAACTTACCCAGGATTTGTCTGCAGTCAGTGAAGAACACACGTAGATGCCGAGGATGAGAGGAAATGTCCTCAGGCTGCACCAGAGGAGGTTTGGATTGGATATTAGGAAAAATGTCTTCACTGCAAGGGTTGCCAAGCATTTGACGAGGCTGCCCAGGGAAGCAGGGACGGAATCACCATCCCTGGAAGTGTTCATGAAATGCATGAACGTGACACCTGGGGATGGTTTCGTGGTGAACATGGTGGTGCTGACGTAGCAGTGGTCTTTTCCAGCCTTACTGATTCTATTAATCCATCCCATGTGGAGGTTTCCAAAAGGGGTAGGATGAACCATGCTCTGTTCCTCTGTTGTTTTTGTTGGAAAAGCCCACACAAGTAGTTTAGATTAAATGTGGGAGTTTCATCTGACCAAATTCAAGTGTCCATCCAAGCTACCTCTCTGTATTTATGAAGATATTGATGTTGCAAACTAACTAGACACAAGCTAGACACCTAACCTGACATAACTCATGCCCTAAACATACTTATTTCTCTCCAGCCCAGCCTACACTGACTAGCTCAGCTGCAGAGAGAGCCACATCCAGCCCTATAAACGTCATGGACAAGCACTGCTTTGGGCACTGTGTGTTGTCACAGATGGCCACCAAATGCCATCCCAGAATAACACTGGTCTGGAGTGACTCCCTTAGAACCACAGTGTGTCATGGGAGCTTGGGGAGGGAGATCCCCTGAACACCCCACAATTAACACCAACATGACCTAGGGTGAACCCCTCCCTGTCTCACACCTCCTTAGGGTGCAGCAGATCTCCTTCCACCTGCCAGACAAAGCAAGAAACAGAAACAGGTGGTAAAGTCCAGTCATTTACACACATCATGGGCTTTCTTAACGGACATGGGCAGCTCCGTTTGACTGCTCCCACTTTCAGCTGATATTGGGCATGGATCATTTCAGAGCAAAGTGCTGTATCATCCCAAAAAACAAAGAAACTGTGAAAAACGTGTATTGACTTAGAAGTTGCTATGCAGCCTGAGCTACAGCACTGATAGCCTCTCTGTAATCCATTACAGCTGTGCAAAATGTAATAAAACTACTACAAGGTGCTCTAATTCCATTTACTAATAATCATAAAAGTATTTGAGATGCATCTGAGGAACCATTTACAAGATGCTTTTTTCAAAGATGATTTGTAGTCCAAATAAAAGCCTTTAATACCATATAAATTACATTTTATGTACAACAATATTTAAAACCATTGCAAAGGAGGTGTTTTGTTGTTCCATAGTCACTGTTCAGTCTTCATTGAATAATTTCTTTGAAGAAAATACTTGGCGTTTGAGTTCTTCCCAATGAATCATAGAGCAGGATTAATATCATAATTTATCATTTTTTTATCTGCAGATCCCATTGTGTTCAGTGTAGCTCTACCCAGTTAATCTGCACAGCTTCTGATGAATTGCATTTACAAAAACACACAAAATTATTTTTCACTTAGAAAACATCCTCAGCGGTTCCACTGACAAATCTACTCCTACACTATGCAAACACACAAAGGTTTTCCTTTTCCAGAAATAGGGGCTGGGTGTGCCAGAGAAGTACATGGATAAATAAATCAACTATTGATTGATCTGCTGCAGCATTGATGTCAGCTAGTTTGATAGGTTGAAAGTGACTGCCATATTTTTATTTTTGTCTTACTATCAGCTTTTGCCATCACTAGGCACTTGTGTGGCATCTCAAAGAAAAGGGCTGGTCTCACTCCAAAGCCAGATGCACGTGGGGGTTTCTTACACATTTGCTTTACACCATCTCTGATCTGTCACCCCTGCATAAAAATTCTCCTTAAAGGGACAATATCCTTCTCTCCCATTTCCTCTGGGAGAGCAGGTGAACATCAGGCTGTCTGTTACACTGAATTTTTCCATTATGCTGCAATAGTGAAGATGTCTCCACTCCTTGCACCTGGCATGGCCTTACAGAGCAAAGCAGACATCAAGCACACTCTCCTGCACCCATGCCAGCCTGACTCCAGGCTTGCCTTAATCTCCTCTCCCCCAGCCCACAGGCACCCAAACAAGGAACAATTCTTCTCCCATACACAGAATTTTGCACCCACTTTCCATTTGTAAAGCTGGACTAGGAATGCTTGCCCTCACCCCTCACAATGCCAGGTAATTTAAATTTTGGGTCACAAAGAAGTCAAGGTTTGCATTTGTCCACCAGAGTAAATCATGTTTGTAAGAGACAATCTATTAAACACAGTGAAATAGAAAATCTGTCTCCCCAACTGGATTTCTGAGCCTTTTCAGCAAACCACTACGTCACCATCAAAAGCCTAACAGAAGCAGCAGTGCTGGCTAACACTGCCAGTGATACGTGGGGTATGTTAAAAGCAGCACAGTCTCACACAAAGTGCCTCTGCCAGCTTCATTCAAACTTCCCCCACCTACAGCCTGTGCTTGTAAAAGAAAAAAGAATAAGAGAAGAAAGCTGGAAATCTGAGCAGCACTTGGCTGCCATATATATTTTTTTAAGTATGTACCAAGACCTATATTGTCATCAGCTTTTAGTCCCCTTTTTACCCATTGGTGGCACAAAGCAAATGCCTTATCTCCAAAAGATTTCCTCTTTTTTTTTTTTTTTTTGCAAGGGCAAAGGGAGTCTCTGAGGTCAGCTTGAACAGCAGACAGAGAATGAGGAACCCTCTGAAATTAAATACCACACATTGGAAGTGCTGGGATGAAAAAAATTTTGACAACCCTCCCATCCTGCCCTTCCTCACCAAAGAAATGTTTGGGAAAGGGGGGAAAAATAAGAAATCAATAATTTTGCATTTAGAGAAAATTCTTAATTTACTTGCTTATTTCTTGAATATAAATGCATAAAAGATCAAAAAAAGTCACCATTGTCCTTTACACCTTATACAGAAAAAAAAAGGATTGTGGAAAAAACTCTTTCCAGCCTTGCTGTCCAACAAAGATGTTACTGACTCTGGCTTAAGGATTTGCCTGTGCAGTAAATTCAATCACTATAATGCCCCATGTAATTCTCAGTTACTTACTGTTATACACATACAACACACAGTCCTACTCAAGTGTAACACAGACTTTTGGACTTTTTTCCAGCTTAGCTTATCATTTTAACCGGTTTAAGCTGGGCTGAAGAAAAGTATTTCGACTGCAATGGAGGAGCAGTTATGTTTTTATGGTTATGTTTTCATGATACACAAGAGTCTTAGACACACTCCTGGAGATCAGCTCTGCTGGGTACTGAATAATCACCATCCCCAGGAGAGTCTGGGTAACACTACAGGACCAAATCCAGGGCAGTTAGACAGACTCAGTAGAGCTCAATAGGCTCAGTGCTCACTTTCCTGCATCTCAGATACCAAATAAGCATTCTCACCATTCAAATCTCAACCCATCACTTTCCCTTCCCCTACACTGCTCACATGTGTGGGCCAGCAGGGGATGAGCAGAGCAAAGGGTGCTCCTGATTTCCCTGGCCATTCCTCCAAGCACTGTTATATTTGGAGCAAGACCTTAAATACACACAGGCAAGTCACTCGTATTTCCCTGCAGTCAGAGCAGCTGCTTTATGCCCGTCAGTGGGACTTTGTCCTCTCACCTGAGCAAAGCAAACTTCTATTTGGGAAATTCCACCTGCTCCCACTCCACAGAAATTCAAGCAGAAATTATTCACAGGCAGTGCTGGCACAGCAGCCCAACAGTGGCTACCAACTAAGCCTTCAGGAAAGATATTGGCTGGTTGGGCTTCATGCACTACAAACTATAAAAATAGGAAAAGGCAGCAGGAGAAAGATTTCCATCTTTCCCACTTTGGCATTACCGCTGCTGCTGTCAGTACACCTCCCATGGCTTTCACTTTCAAGGCAGCAGAAACACAAAAAAAGGCATAAATCCTGTACTTCTGACTCACACCTAACATAAAACCTTTGGAGTCACCCACCTTAGCTGGCAGCTGACCTCTGCACTCACACCCTCAGCAGTCATTCTGTCCTAGCACAACAGAGAACACACTGTACAGCTTGAGCTGAAAGAAAGGGATAAACTCTTGTTCCACAATCAGACTTATCAACAGACAACCAGAGCATGCATCTCAAATCTCCCAGCACAGACCACGCTTTGCATTATAATTTGGTTTGAGCAGCAAGATGCTTAAACTGAGAGATGAAAATCAAGGCTGGGAGGCAGCTGCCACTTATACCAAACCAACGGGGAAGACTGAACAGCTGCAGGTGCTTTTGACTCCTACAGGTGTAAAGCATATGCTAGAAAATTGAGTGAGTTGTTCCAGTCTGAGCTGAAGTATTGGAAGTTTATATTTTACCTAATTTGTTGTATAATTACATATGTGCCAGTTTAATTTGACTTAAGTGTATTTCTGCAGGAATAAGCAGTGTTTTTCTTTACTTGGCAAATGCTCCCAATGCAAAACATCTAACAGCCAAGATGTAAAAAAGTTTGACTTCAAATCTTCAGAGGTTTTGTGAAAACAGAAGAAAGGAAACCTAGAAAATTCCGAGGGACATTGCTCAGAGGGGAGATGCTTTAACTATGGTTTTCTGCATTCATTTTTTATTCATCAGTCAAGAAAAATTCAAATTCCTCCTTAAAATCACAGGCTACATTTTGAGATTTACACCTTTGCAAGTTAAAACCTAAGGCATCACCTTCAGAGAGGTGCTAGCAGTGGGTGCTGAAGTGTGGTGTGGTGCATCCCAGACAGGCCATTCACAGCCAGGATTTAGAATCTGGACTGCCAGCAATCACATGCAGAATAACCTTTTCAGGGTAGTTTCATCCAGTCAGGGAAGATAAAATAACATGACTGACATGGATACTCAGAAAAGCTGTCACACCATGCGTGTACCAGTAGGAAACTCTCTGATCATATCCTCATGCGCTATTTGTTGAAGTTTTCTGACAGAGACAACAGTTTCAAAAAGAGATGGAAGAAGGCAAAATGAACCACTGTGCTTAACAGAATGGGGCTAAGAAGTCTTGGCTGGTTTTAAACCCAGTGAAAATACCTGTTTTTTTTGCCTAGAGGAATATAGGATGACAGAGGTAGCAGAGTTTTAAAGATGGTGCTTAATTTATCCCCCTTTCTCCAGGCAAAACTGATTAATGTGACTTGAACACACACATCCTCCCCATCACAAGCAATGTGAACACGACAGCATCTCCAGAAGAAGCGTGAGATTCTTGAGGCATGAAAAAGACATCCGAAACTCCCCCAGAGGAATATCAGGCTGAGCTCAGCAGCCAAACTCCCAGAAAGGGAACACACCTGTGTCCATCCTACCAGCTCCGTTCAGATCCCAGGCAGATGCAAACCCATACGGAGCAGGCTGCAGGACCAAGACACTGTTTACGTGGAAAACCTGTCAGTGTGAGACAATTTTACCCTCAGCTGCCAGCTCGATCCCGTTTGAGAGAAGGCGTTCTGCCAGCAAACGTGGTGGGCTCTGTGTTGTGAAAGGCAGGACTGCTACATTTCCAGTGCCACTCCCCACTCTTGAATGCGAGTGTTAATGTTTCTAGCAAATTACCTTCCAAATGTTGCAGCACGACATGCTTTATAGGAACTAATGAATCACACAGTAAAAACTAATTGCAACTTACATACTGTTGCGAACTGAGTTTTGCAACATAAAAGCAATCAGCCAGCAATTAAAATGCTAATATAGGGCTGAACCTCGTATAGCAGTTTGCCAAAATCTAGTGCAATACCGTGCTTCCTGCAGTATTTGGAACAGATGGAATTTAGTTAGTAGGTAGTCATTTCATCAAGCTTATAAACCTTACCATGCTGGAGGAGGGTCCCCACTATGACACATTACATCTTTCCAGTATTACAAGTGGCAGTAAAGGATCATTACATATTTTCTTCTTTTGAATGGCTTCTTCTATTCTCATGTAAACAATTAATAAACTCTTAGCAAGTCAGAAAGGAGGGGTACATACCAGATGCTCTTTCCAGACACAAACATCTTGAATTTCATTTTGTTGTAGCATAGATGGACTCCAAATGTGGTGGTGAACATCATCAAACCTACTTTTCTTTTTAATTATAAAAACTTCTTTTCACAGATTCACTAATGCAAGATTGTGAATTGAATGAAACAATTACATTTTAATTAGGTTCACTTCCCCCACATCCCCTTTTTCTTCATTACATTCCTAATACTAAGACAATTGAAATGCATTAATTAATTCAAATGGGGAATTATTAATTTTCAACATTATCAGCCTTGGAGAAATTACCTCTGGTCCTGGAACAAAGCTCCCAGGAAGAGCTTCTTCCACTGCGTGTTAGCCTTTAAATTTGTACAATCATTACTGATAACAGCACTGAAAAAGCATAAATGAGCTCTAAACTGACTCACTAACCCCTTGGTACTGAGCCACCTGCAAAGAGAAGCCAGGGAGGGCAACCAGAGCAGGCACCTGGAACTCACCTGTATATGTGGTGCCATCCAAACTCCTCTCAGCTGGACACAGAACATGAGATACTCAAAAATGTCCCAGGTCTTGCCTGCTTGGGTGAAGCTGTCCTTCAGCCACAGGGAATCTTGAGTAATGAGGTCTTGGCTCTCAGGTCCTTGCAGCCCTCCAAGCACAAAAGCAAGGCAGAATCACTGCCTGGTCCCAAGACACAGTCAGGCACAGATAATTAATACAAATAATAAAAATGGACTAAAGTGTTTTCTTCTCACACATCACTAGCTTTCATATCCTCCTTAAGTCTTCTATTCCAAAATAAAGCTATTTTTCTCACATTTCCTACAGTCCCTTTCCCTGTGCAATGCCCTTCATGAGAAGCCCTGCATAGAGGACCACATTCCTTGATTAACATTCCTCACCATTTTATCCCTAGCATCTCCAAACATCCGCTTTCCCCATCTCCTCACCACTCCAGCCTAAGCGTCAGAGAAATAAGCAGCTGCTGCTCTCAGCTCAATACCAGCAGTAAAGCCCCATGCTCAGCACACCTGCACTCCCCTCCCATGCATCCACCCTAAAAGGAAACAGGACAGAAAGTGAAGAAACTGCCCAAAGGCATGAGAGATGCCTAAAATGCAGAAGATGTGTCCCAAAAAGCAAGAAACGCCCTCCACCTGCTCCAAAGGATGGCAGGGACCCTAAATGAGAGGAGATAGGCTGGGCTTTGCTGCTGTGTTCACTGCTACAGCTCCACCATCATATCAGAACAGAAGGTGTCATTCTGAGACAACTTTAAATTTATGAAATAGGAAACCAACTGCTCAGGGTGCAAAAGGTGAATCACCATTAAAGTAGTGACCTGGACTCTGAAAGAGGTCTGTCAACAGAGGAGTTGGAAACTTTAAGCTTGATTTCCCAAATTACCACTCTGAGATAGCTTTGGAAGAAAACTGACAGGAGTGTGAAGAGAAAAGGCATTTACACATAAAAGCATCTCTCATGACATCAAGGCAGAGCCTCCCTTAGCCAGGCTAGGGAAGGAGCAGGTTTCACAAAAACCCTAGTGTTCCTGGAAGTCATAGAGATTTGCTTCTACCTGTTTGCCCTGGGAACCCAAAAAATGATGGGCATGTTTATGATCCATCATCAAGTCTCTGCTGCTCAACCCCAGAGGCAATGCATCCCTACAGACACAACCTGTCTTTCTCAATGAGGGCTTTCTGTTAGAGAATGACAGCTGCTCTGCTCTAGGGCTCTCAGTACAGAGGAGAGGAGCAGCACCTTTATTTCACTCCCGTGAGCAGAGAGAGTGTGTCCAGGTGAAGGATGTGCCCCAAATCACACAACACTTTGGGTAACCCACCCAGTGCCGTCATCAACACATCATTCTGCTTCACTCACAGCACACCCATAAGGCAGTAAAGCTCTGAATTCCTCCTTCCAGACACCAAGTTCCCAAGCCCACACACTTAACACTCACCAATTTATGTGTCAACCGGGGCCTGTAGCACCACCACCAATTTTCAGTAGTTCCTTCATCTTACAGGAGGTGCAGACACTCCAGTCTGACCCAATTCTTCTGTTTTATTGGTAACTGTGACCTTGAGACCCATGCATTGTGTAAAGGGGAGAATAGCTATAAACAGTTCTAAGCAGTGAAATTTGGCTGATATTACAAACACATTAATGAAATAGTGTTGGTTTGTGTCTCCTGGAAATCTGACTCCCTTAATGCGCTACTGTACCCATTTCCAACAAGATGTAGGCACACATATTATCTATTTTTTACCACCAGAAATAGCCACAGTGCGCATTTGAAGCGTAAATACACTGAATTCAAAGGTAAGTAAACCAAAGCAAGGTTGAGATGTAAGCTGGACATGACAAAAAATGCAACTGTAGTTCCTTGCAGTATTAAGCTCTGTCATTCCATCTGATGCCTTGGGATAAATATTGCAATAGGGCTGAAGATCTCATTTCATTGTACCCTGGGAAGGGAATGGGTTCAGACTGCCTGCTCTGGGAGCCTTAGAAAGAGACTTGTTCAATGATTTCATAACAATTTGCTTTCATGCAAAGCTTGGGATAAATGGGAATCATTCAGCATACCTGAAGCTCTGCTGTCATATTATTGTACCTGTGTGTACCACAAAACATCTCAATGAGCAGTGAAGGCAGAAGGTTCTCCTCTGATTTAAAAGAATGGCATAAAAGCAACCAGATGATCAAAACATCTCTGTGTCTTCCAAATCCACACTTTCTTTTGTTTTATTCTCCTGTATCTCTCTAGTAACACAGCAGAGTAAAGGCGGGGAGGAAGGAAAAATGAATTTTGTAGTTAGTGAGGGGATTGTGAAGGGAATTTAATGTTCAGGAAGAACAGGAAGAAGACAAAGGAGTACAGTCATGTTAAAAAGAAAAAGTACTAAAAAGCACTCTCTCTTCTAACATAAGGTCAGAGGAGGAACCTGGCATGCCACACTTCACTCCTTTGTGAGTGAGAGATCAAGCAGTAACTCTGCTCATTGCCTCTGGAGCGAGCCCCAAGTGAGAGAATAACTCAGGGAAAGTCTCACAGCCTGTTCCCTCCCAGGCAAATATTCATCTGAGGCTGCACTAGTGACTGGGGAATTTGCATTTAATTTCAGGAGCTGCCCTCCCACCCAGAGCTATAGCTCTCACTGTGGAAGAGGAAAGCTCAAGGTTATTTTTGGAGACTTTCCTTGAATGGGGCTCAGCTGCAGGACGTGGGGCCCTGGCTCCCTGTGCACAGCAAAGGACTTGGGCAGGTGTATTTTATGTACAACTCAACACCTGTGCTATGCAAACTTCTTCAAGGCTACTTACCACCAGCACTGTAAGAAACCAACACTGTTCCTCAGCCAAACCAGAGAAGTGCAGCTCCTGGGATCAGTGATAAAGCCAAACATCCAACTGAGAAATGAGCTGAAATGGGAATCAGAACACTGTGAGCAATCAGAAACCTGACTGATGAGTCTGGGACTCGTGCAGCCTAGGGAGGGTAACTGCCCAGATCCTCCTCACCTCCGAGATGGATTACAAAACCAGAAAAAAAATTACACAAATGGGCATTTTTCAATAGGCTGGAGCTCCTGCAGCGAGTCCTCATGCCCAGACCTTCTTGCATGACATCCCTGACATGGGGCACTACGGCAGCAGTTGACAGAATTTCTTTTTTTAAAGAAGTACTAGTGAGGTGAATGAAATTAGGAGATATCAGAGGCATCATGGACCACAGTATATGGGCATCAGTATATAAAGTTTGATGCAGGTGACCCACAGGAATACAAGCACTGACCAGAAACCTGCTGGTGGACAAGGACAGAGTCACAGACATAACCCAGAGCCCAAATCAGCCCTATGAAGGACCTTCACAGCAAAAGGCAAGAAAGGCTGGAAAGGAGGGAAATGGTCAAACCCAGGCACTTTGAAGGATCAACTCAGTGAGAAGTGAACCTTCAGGGGCATTTCTGTGTTGTGGCTAAGAGTTTTTCAAGTGGTGAACCATCCCCACTTCCAAACAACAGCCCATAAATCACTCAAAAATCACCGTCATGGGAGACAGCAAATATGAAAACAAAGGTAAAAATTAGAATGGGGCAAAGGGAAAGGATGTTAGCTACAAGGAAAGCATCAGCCTTTCCAGAGAAGTTAACAAATTCAGGGATAAACAAACAAAGCAGAATGAAGAGAGAGAGGAGGAAGAGCGAAGGTGTGAGTGCTGTGTCAGTGTGCAGCCCCCTCCATTATGGTCAGGTTTGTAAGAAGGAAAAGAACAGAAGCAGCACAAAAATAGGTCAGAGAGTGGAGGATATGGGAAATTTAGGCTATTTGAAAGAGGCATATCTGAGGATCATGACCTGACAGCAGTGGGATGGGATGGTGGGAGAAGAAATAATAGGAAGAGGAATGGAAGGAGCAGGAGAGGAGGTACCCAGGCAACAGCAGGATAGCTTTCACCAGAAAAGTTAGCAAAAAACTATTAAATATTAATAGTATGGGCATATGAGGGTTTGTGCAGTGGGTGTGGGAGATCTTTTTTACCCTTACTATGAGATGCTGGTGTACAGATTAATTTTCCTCAAGCCAGGTCAAGATGCCCTGGATGAAACCACTGCCTGAATGCCCAGTCTGTCTGTGCTCTGGTGAATCCCATAATAGCTTGGAAGAGCGAAGGCAGGGAAATGCATGTAAAGTGCTTGGAAGCAGTCAAGAAAATGAAGTGAGATTGGAAGAACTGAGCTCCCCATTGACTTTATACAAAAATAATGGGCAAAGTCAGAAAGGTGAGATTTGATGAGGACAGAGACGTCAGGTCAGTGAGATGAAGGCTATAATTGAATACAGCGAGGTGGCAGCAGAGGTAATTAGGGCTCAATAAGCTGCAAAGGGCACAAATGAAATGAGGATAAAACAGAAGGTAAAGCACAAAGACAGTCAGCGTGCTGGTTTTCTTTGCCAATGGCAATCTGGCTGATGAAGATCAATTAATTGAATTCAAAGAGCTGGGATAAGCCAGGCCTCCTGGGAAAACAGAGTTTGGGTTGTGAAGAGGAAGAATAGAGCTGCTGAAAGAAAACCGGGTGGTACAAAACAAAAGTAATTTGGGCTCAAAAGAAGATAAGAGGGAAATGCCACGAAAGGAGAAATTAGCAGAGAGCGCTGGCAGTGCAGGGAGGAAAATGCTGAGAGAATTAAAGTCTGAGAAGAGTATCAGAGAGGAGGAAAACTGAGGAGTGGAAAGGAGAGAAGAGCACTATCGGAAGTGGGAAGAATGAGGAACATAAATTCATCTGTGTTGTTGCCTTGTTGTCAGACTGGAGAGATGGGTAGTCACAGCCCTCACCAAACACTCTCCTGTTGTCAGTGCTTAACACACCCTGCCAATGAGCAGTGCTCCATTCAACACTGGACTTCACCTGCTTTTCTCCTCCCTTCATGCTGCAACCATGAAGAAAGACAGAGTCATCTTTCTGCTAAACCATGGAAACTAAAACTAAAAGCACTGCTAATAATTTTCAGGGTTTCCCTCTTCTCTACTCAATGCTGCTGGGTCAAGTCTGGCTTTGTGGTCAGAAGTTTGGCTGCACCAAGCCATTTCCCAACCTTTTGCAGGCACATGGTGTTCTCAGAAAACAAGATGCAGGGCTCCAATCCTCTACCACCTGGCTCCAGGGAGGCTCTTAGGTTGGTGCTGGGGAGATTGAAGGTGGAGTCACTGCTGGACAGCGTGCCTTGAGCCCCAACACAGTCCTGGCCAGCCTCTCCAGTGCTGTGGGAGGTGTCAGGCCTGGAGAGGGCTCTGCCTCTATCTTCCCCATCAAAAACTCAAGTTCTGCACTTTGTCAAAGCACACTCTAGAAGGAGGCAACCTTTAGGTGGATAAAACTTGGGTCTTACAGGTGCGATGATTGAGAATAAGGAGGTGTAAACAGTCCTCACATGCTGGGTCCATTCTTCCCAATGGGTTCTTAGCCCAGCAACCTTCATCAGCTTCTGGAGCTCGGTGGACTCTGCATCCCTCAAGGTTTGTAGAAAATGTCTCCCTCCCTTCCTTCCTTCCTTCCTCCCTTCCTCCCTTCCTCCCTTCCTTCCATCCCTTTGAAGGCTTTAATGTGGCCCCTCTCCTTGACTCCCTTCAGAACTTCCTGGTCACCTCCTCTCCTACAGTCTCCCAGTCCCTGAAGGTTTTCCCAGTTAAGTGAGATCTGCTGCTGGCTGGGAAGGAGCAGTTCTCCCTCCCAGGGTCCTTCCTGACCCCAGGGTGATGAGGTTGTCCTTCTCCTGCTTCTTCACAGCTCTTCATACTTTATTTTCAACGTCTAAAAAATAGCTAAATGCGGGATTAATACCCAAGATTCTTGTGCTCATGTTTATTAGATTTGCAGCCTGGAAAGATAACACAGTGGTGAGATTTTTCACAGTCCTGATTCAAATAAAGATAAAATATCCCTTGAGAAAGGGTTTTTTCCATGGATATTTTCATGCTTTCCTGCACTGCCTGCCCAAGAGGTACAGCAAATTGAACTGATCCTAATTTAGCCAAAGACTGATGGTGAATATGGGCCAAACACAGAGTGAAGAGAACAAAATCTGTCAAAGCTGATGGAGATCCACTCACTGTAAGTTCTTGAGAGGACTCAGAGTAGGTTTGTTTTAAAACCTTTTATGTAAGATTACGAGATTCTTTCCCACTGTGGAACAGTTGATAATGCTGATGAAAAAATCGTGTGCCACTTGAACAGTTTATATCCCATCCAGTGCATAATAAGGACAGAAATGAGGACAAATGGACACCTGTGGGTGTCATTTTGAGAAAGAGAACATTGAGTATGCCTTGTCTGCTGACTGGTTACTGCTGTACCCGGCCACCTTCATAAAGCACTCCTGGATACACTGATTGAGAGCTTCACTGTTGGTACCTGATGTTCATATTACTGTTATTTAATTTTTGAGCCAAATGGGCTGATCTACAGCATGGCCATGAACTGCTCATTATATGGATCCTGGTGACATAAAAATAGTCGAGCTGGGATGAAGCTCTATACATATAGAGTACAAATCTTGCCCAAAGAGTTCTCAAAACCAGGAATTATTTTTTCTTTTCTCTTTTTCTTTCTTTTTCTGTTTTGCAGGCTGGGAATGCTGACACAGAGAGGATTAAGCACTAAACTATTTGTTTAATGGCTGCAAAGCCTCCTCAGTGACAATCAGATAAGAGGATAAGGCTAAGAACTGCCCTGAGTAAGATGCCAGACCAAAGCAGTCATTGCTGCTGTTCATTTGCCCAGGAGTGCATGGCCACTGATAACACTGATAATTTTTGACTCAGCAATTGCAGAGTGATGACCAAAACTGGCAGGGCTGGCACTTGCTGCTTCCCCTGGGAACTGAGAACCAGAGCCTTTCCATGGACTCCCAGCACAGGCTCATTCCCTGTACTCCCAACCTGACCCAATGCTGGCCAAGGCTTTTGCAATCTTGGCTGTTTTTTGTCCGCTGTAGAGTGGAAAACCTAATGATTATATCTGTTCTTTCTCCTCAAAAACTAGTTTGGGTTTCTAGTACTGCTTTGATTAGGCTGATCCAAGTATGCAATCAGTCCAGTTTATATTCCTAAAACAGACAGAAGTGCTCTGACTGGAGTCCGTATTTTCTGTCTGATTGCTTTTCATTTCACACTTCTTTGTTTTAATTACATTTTAAGATTAAGTACGGAGATTGTAGTTAGTTGCACTCCACGGATATTGTACAAATTCAAGGGTCAAAGGAGAAGGAAAGGAAAAAAAGACAACTAATACCTCATTGTTTGCTGTGTTTCCTATTATATGGGCAGTCACGTGCACAGTGAGTTTTAATAGAAATTTGGCTTGGTTGTGATTAAATGTAGAATATACTGAGTGAATTCTTCAGCTCAAAACTGCGGGCTTTTAATTTTTTTACCTGTATTGAGCCTAAAAAAGCTGACTCTGCAAAACTTTCTTGACTTCATTGATTGCAACCAATTGCAAGAAGGATGGCATGGATTTAAAAGCATCAGCCTGTTGCAGCAGCTGGCCAAGTATGTCTTAGACAGCTCAACAAGGAGATGATGGGAGAGAAAGGGACACATTGTGGATTCTATTATCCTTTTCACTAAGGCTGTAAAAATCCTGCTTGGCTGGATCATAAGGTCTTTTTAAAAATTAATAAATAACAAAACAAAACAAAACAAAACAAGGTATCAGTAGTTTTAACATTATTTAATTAATATAAATACAAATTTTTGAAAAGCTGTTGCTTTCCTTTATTCTCAATAGCACTGAGAAGGATTTTCACACAATCAATATGGTTCCAAGAGTCCCCCAGCTCCCTTTTTTATTTCCCCTTCAAGACTGACTTCAAGCCTCAAGACAGATGCTTCCCAGAACAGCCAGTAAAATTGTGGAGGGTGCTTTCAAAGCTGCACTGGTGAGACACAGAGAGAATCGCAGAACATGGAATGGCTGAGGGAATTTATAATGTTATTCTGCACTTCACACAGCTCTTACATTACAGCCCATGCATTGTATTTGCTATGTTGATACAAAAAATCCAGTACCTGCACCTACTAGGATTTCCAAGGTCCAGAGAAAGACAGGGAGATGCTCAGGAGGCAGCAAGAATGGATGTTATGCCAGTGGTTGCACAGTGAGCTTTGTGATCAAAAAGCCCTGTGAAATTCCATGGAAAGCATGCAGATTTCTATGCATCAGGATTTAGCCCTGTAATCGCTCAAGGTCAGGCTGGATGGGGCTCTGAGCAACCTGGTCTAGCTGAAGATGTCCCTGCTCATTGCAGGGAGGCTGGACTGGATGACTTTTAAAGCTCCCTTCCAAAAACTAGTTTATAATTTTATGATTGTTTAACTGTACTTTCACGTGGTTTTTTTTCCCCATGTATGTCTGTCTAAATGATGCACAAAGAGGTAGAGCTATGGCTGTGATTTACTCATTTCTTTACGTTTGGATTTGCAGTCTTAAAAATTCCTGACACATCTTTCATGCTAGGAAATAGACACAAAAAATCACAATGTCTTCTTGCTTCTTTTCTTCTCTTTAGGCACAGAGATATTTAATAATGGCAGATAAATAAACTAACCAAACACTTAAAAAATCCATGAGAAAATAAATCAGGAAGAGGAATAATACCAACAGCTCTTCCTGTCCATACCTTTGCTGACTGTTAAATCGTTTCTCTGACAGCAAACACATTTGCATTTTTTTAAGGGCATAATCCTGCTTATAACTAACTGGGTATTAACCTGTTCATAACTAACTGAGCATTAGCATCTCTGACCATGAGGTTCAGCAGTCTATAAGCAATAAGGATCCTGAGAGTTCTCCAAATCAATTGAAATATCAATGATTTAAGTGATGAGGTTCTCACTGCAAAACCTAATGAGGGTGTTTATTTCCTTGTACTTCCTTGGCTTGATGAAGAATGTCTCCTCTGACTGCCAGAGGACAGAGGTTATACTTGGCTACAGGAGCCCAACCACAGACACCCAGTGACTTCTGGATTCCTGTGGAGCTGTCAAATCCCTCTCACCGTTTTCAGCAATGATGAACAACTAGTTGATGGTATAAAACGGCAACTCTGTGGCTGAGGAGGGAAATGAAGTGTCAGGACAAAACACACAATTATACCATGCTAGAAGAAAATCAAACCCGTCTTCTGAGCTTTATGAAGAATATGGTGCACTAAACATAAAAAAATATTTTTTTTTTTTTTTTTACTCCATCCCATTCAGCTTCTCATACCACCCATATTCCTCAAAATCTGACTGTGAACCCAAAATATGATTTTGTGAATGGAAATTAGGGAGGACGAGCCTTCCAGCCAAAATTTCAGTGATGTGGTCATTTTCGGGGGGCCTGTCAGGGTCCCCAGATGAGAGAATTGTGATACCCTGTTCTGCAGTGCTTGGAGAGGAAGATATTCTTGACTTTCCACTCTCCATACTAAGGAAGTTTAGTAATTTAGGGTGATGGTAATTCTTTGTTCTCATGCCCACAAGAGCGATGCACGGAATTCAACAGGCAGTCATAACCTTCACCCGGCATTTTAATTCTGTACTCACCAAAAAATTAAAATCCTTCAAAATCTTACTTTTAATCAGTTCTAGAGTTTTTAGAGACACTTCTGCAGAACACTACTGGCTCCCAGTTCAGAATGAGTAAGTGGAAAGTAGCACTCTCCATATCTCAGCCTGAAAAAAAGACACAGAAGAAGTGAGATGTCTGACATTTACTCATGCCTTATTAGCAATCACAGATCCAAGGCAACCTGCCTATATACTCTTACACTGAAGGGTTGTTTCCTAATATTACTGGTTTATTGCTCTTTCTTCCACCTGTATACTGTTGCCCAGCACTAAACCAAGTAGAAAAGCATAACTGCACTTCACAAGTGGCAAAATGGAGGGACCTTTCCAACTCTCACCAAGACCTTTCACAGGTGAGGCCTTACAGAACGCACTCCCTCAGATCTGACAAACACTGTGACTCATGGCTGATAAAGGGATACTGGCGTTACAAAATAATACAGCTGAGTGAATTTACCAATAAAAGAGAGGCAGTTGGTAGACTAGACATCAGCCTAACAAGTTTCACGGTATTTTAAAGCCTTTTTGTTGTTGTTGAATAACAAGAAAAACCAATCACAGACAAAATCCCCACTGATGTAAAGTTGCCAACTCTCCCTACTGGAGCCACAGGTTCCATTACACCAAGGGCACAAAGGGCTCCCAGTCCACAGACATCAGCCCAAACTGGAGCACCAGCTCACTGACAGATTATTAACCCTCCGTATTTAGATTTTCAACTGGGCACGTGCCAAGGGAAACTCCTTTGCCATTCCTTACCTCGCTCCAGGAAGGAATAGAGTACTCGACTGCCGTGAGGAACATTCTTCTGTGGGTTCTGTGCTGTGCATTTAAAACACAAACAGTGCTCAAACAAATGGACTCGATTTAATTAAATCAATAGCCCAAGCAAATTATTTTTTCAAGTGTAAGTTTTATTAAGTATTATTTTACATTGCTAGGAATCTAGTGCCAGAAGAAGGAACTGGGCAAGGTAAGTGAGCAAAACACAAAGCACTGAGCCTTCTGGGAATTTGTTTTCCTATTTATTCAACATGCTGGTACTCAGCCTCTTGCTCAATTGAGTGCTTTATACCATGTCCTCTCCTGGTTTACCTAAATAAATATGAAACATGATCACTAATAAGATGCATTGCGCTTGGAATTTTACTTATATAAGAAGTGGAAAAAGAAAAAGGAAGGGAAGGGAAGGGNGGAATTAAAATACTCAGTACTAACCTTTCTGCAAGACATTTTGGGGGCCAGCCAAATTTGAGCAGAAGGGATTTCTTGAGGGTGGTGAATATTTCCTTTAAAATAACCTGCTCGTGTTAACATCTCTAAATTTATCAACCATGTATTTTTCCTCAGAAGATAAAACAGGGAAGATAGATTGCCTTAACAGGATTGCTTTCTTGACTTAGAGTAAGGAATCACACAACTTCTTGTACTTCTTAGCCCTAAATCCTACATAAGAGTTTTGGGTGTGCAATGAAGCTGTGGGTACAGGCAGTGGGCACACATTTCAGATGTTCTGCAGTCTCCAAGCAATCACTTTACCAGGTATTGCAGAGGTGTCCAGGGCTCAGGGACAGAGCTGTAACTGCAAGGCTGACACAGAATGGGACAGGCTGACACTGCCCCTGCCAACCAGCCCCAACACTACTGGCCACCAGAGTGGTGAGATGAAATTCCCATCCTTTCAGCATCATCTGCTGTTACAATACCGTGTGCATTCAGCTCACCTGCTGAACATATTGTCAGTGCTACTTTCATTCATTTTCAATCCTTCAGAATCCAGATGGTGAGAAAAACTGAAGTCCTGGGAAAAACGTCATGGCCAAGAAATTGGTGGTAGCAGTGAAATCCTCTGATGGAAACAGAACCATCCCCTTTGGCATGAGAACCACAGGAGTTCTTGGAAGAGTGGATAGCATAAGGGTTTCCTGGAAACCCCTGGGTAGTGCATGAGAGATGGTTTTCAGGAAGTGGAAAATGGAAGGAGGAAAATTAATTGGAAATGGGTAGATGAGTCTCTGAATTTAATACACCAGGGGTAAGGACAAAAGTGAAATACTGAAGAGATGAGCTGCCACACTAAGGAAAAGAAGGGGGGAGATGAGCACAGGTGGATTTGGGAACCAGAACTGAAGCTGAAGGTCATGAAAGACTTTGTCGAGGAAGGTAATGAATCTAAACTGTCTGTGTGACTTCTTGAGCTGGAGCACTAAGGAAAAATCAAACAGACATGTTAGCACTTCAGAAAGGAACCCAAAAATCACAACACTCTTGTATAAAAATTCCCAAACTCCCTAGTTAAATTCTTTCCTGAAATGAGAGGCAGAAGGGCAGGTAGGACTGGAAAGAAGGAGTTTTCTTAAATCAATATGACAGCATAAGGGCCAATTTCTTCCCCAACTGCAGAAAAATAACTTGACGATGTGGAGAAGGAAATTGGCCAGCCATCCAGAGGTACTCACCCAACCTTAGTTCTTCTCTGTGCTCTTCTGTATTTTCTGAGCAGCAGTATATGAAATGGCTCATGTAAATAAAGTGCAAGCACTTAACTGAAACAGCCTCCAAGTCTAGTTAGTGTTACTCCTGATATATGGCAGTGAGTTTGGCAGAAACTCAGATCATTAACAAAATTTAACTCCCTACACAAAAAGCCTTTGGGCTCTTGGCAGTCATCACCATCCAATGCTGCCTGCCTGCCTGTCAATAATTAAAATGCAATCTGAGAAATAATGGGAAATTACTACCTGTGGATGCTTTCCTGATAGCTGAGTACCAGTTGCCTTGTCCTGAGCTGTAGGAGCTTTCAGACAGCTGCTACCCTTGAGTGAGGAATCAAAAGAGCTGCAGACAGCTCCTCTGGACAGGTGCTTCTTTCAACCTGATGGTCTCCAGAGTTTTCCTGAGGTTTGGTAGCTTTGTAACCCATTTCACTGGCTAAGTGTTTCCTCAGGGCCAAGTGTTTGTGTGCCATTGCCCCAGTGAGCAGTGTTGGATTAGAGCACTCAGGTAACCTCAGCAGCTACACCTCAAACCTAACCTGAGATACGGGTGACAGGAGAGCAGGGACCATGTGCAGCACATCATTGACTAAGGGGATTTATTCTGAGCCTTCAGAGAAATGGGAAGGGAGTTTTGCTGACTCCCAGGAGAGTGAACCCCTCTTCATCCCACCTGGATGTGGCTAGGAGTGACTGATTTCCCTCCAGGGAGGAAGGATAAAGCTCAGGCTGAGGAGTTGCAGGGGGGTGGGAATCTCAGCAGCAGCCAAGCATGCAGAAGGGGTTGAATTTTGTCTTCATTAATGTGCAGACTTCCTTGAAGTGAGGATGTGTGTAAAGCCCTTGCTCACAGCATCCTTCTGTTATGTTAAATGACACCTCTTCCTTTTCATCTGTATTTACACTGCTCTAATGCTAGGCTGTCACAGAGACAAACTGTGCACATTTGGTGCTTAACTTTTCTTCATAAATCCTGCTCTACAGCCCTTATTATTATCAGTGCTTGAATTCTAGCCCGTCCATCAGTGTGTCCCAGTTATAATCTGCCTAGGGAGACCAGAAGATTAAAGGCACACAAGCTCAGGCAGAGTGAAGTCACTGCCTCCTCATCCCATTGCTCCAAGCCACAACACCCATGATTGCACTCCCAGCCCTTCCTACTACTCCTTATGTGCTCGGCCCTTCCACTGAATCTGGAGTTTGTGCAGAGTTTTTCTTCTTTAAATTACCTTTCATCTAATTTTTCCAATCTCCTCAGTTTTCTGTCTCAAAATTTTTGCCCAGACTTATAGCACATTTTGGGTTGGAAGTGACCTTTAAAGGTCATCTAATCCAACCCCCCTGACATAAGTAGGGACACCTCCCACTAGACCAGGTTGCTCAGAGCCCCACCCAACCTGGCCTTGAATGTTTCCAGGAATGGGGCATCTACCACCTCTCTGGGTAACCTGTGCCAGTGTTTCACCACCCTCAATGTAAAAAAAATTATTTCTTCTATCTAGTCTGAATCTACCCTCCTTCACTTCAAAACAACTCCCCCTCATCCTCACAAGAGGCCCCCATCTTTCTTATAGGCCTCCTTTAATTACTGAAAGGTCACTGAAAGCACTAACCTGGCTCTCTTGTGAATCTCTGGTGTGAGAAAATGGTCCTGTGCGAGCAGAGATAAGAAAGGCAACTGGCCTTGCAGAATGTGGAAAGTCCCTGGCCTCAGTCCAGGAGGAACCAGGAATGTAAACATTGTTATGGCTGTATATTAGAGAGCTGTCTGGTAGAATAAAGGAGAAAGCTTGCTTATCACTCAAATTGAGTCGTGTCTCGCTTTCCCTCGCCCCTCTCGCTCCGACACTCTGGCTCCCAAATTTGGTGTCATGAGGCACCATAAAAGCATTGGTAAACTTTTCAAGGGGAAGGAGGAATGTCAACATGACTTGTTTGGGTTGTTCCTGCTCTAAGACAGCTTGTCCTGCTGCTGCCACAGTGCCATTTTCCTGCCTGGTTTCATTAGGTCCAAGCACTTTAAAATTCCATATTAAACTCCTAGTAGAGACTTACTTAACATGTGATTAAGGAACTAAAATGAAACTGCTGCAACAAGCATTTTTTTCCACTAAAACCTCTATATAGAAAAAATTGATAACATGTCAAGTTTTTCCTTTAACCGATTTATCTTCCCTGCAGAGTTAATAGTAAGATCATCTCGAATAACTAATCCACAGCCCTAAAGCAGAAGCTATCATTTATTTTAGCATTTGCATTTAAACAAAATGATATTACAAATTCAGCAGGACATGATATGTAATCCAATAACCTGAGGTAATGTAATTCTAGTCCATGTAGCAATTATTCCTACAAATAATCTGACCATACATGGCCAGCACAATTTATAGCAAGCCTTTTTGTATTTACTGCTATAATATTACTAAATTCAGTAATGAAAAGAATAAATGGTTTTGACTTTAAAGAACTGATTAATTGAACCTCAAAGACTCACTGGTAAAAATTTCATTTGCTTCACTACATCAGCTTTGTTGTACCATCAAGGCTTCTGATTTTTACTGAAACGCCAATGGGAATCTTTGACAGCTATTTGAGGGAATTCACTACCAAGGTTTATTTTTTCATGAAATATAATCCCAGGACTATCTTTACTCTTACAGAATGTCAAATCAGTACCTCAGTTCCCAGAGAGCCAGTCAATCCTATCTGGTCTTTAAACCACCAAGATCTCCAGTCTTGGACTCTTCCAGCAGAAAGGGCTTTGGATCAGCAGCTCTGCCGTGACTTGCATTACTGACCTCAGCCTGATGAGAGCACCAGACATTTTTACACAAATCTATAGCATGGCCACTGATGTCAGGATTATGATCTGTGTTTGTGAAGGCAAAAGAATAAATCACAAAAATAAAAGTGTATGTATAAGGAAACCATAGAGTGCTGGTGGTAAAGAGGGTATGTTGTCTGTTTGCTCTTCTGTTCTACATTTTCCCTCTGCCACTTTACTGGCTGTGCCAAACACAGGCTTGGATGGACTTTTGATCTGACCTTGTATGGTCATTCTTGTGTTCTTATGAATTGTTCATTCAGTACAAACTGTTTCACCTCCCCTCAGACTGATAGCACGGCTTGCCTCCTATTACATGGACAAGTTAACAAACCAGAAAGGTATAAATGATTTTTTTTTTCCCAGAAAGCCCTTCTGTACATAAGGCAGCCATTAACACATGAAATGACGGAGTTCTTGGGTAAACTCTTCAGGGACCCTCACCTAGTATAGGGCAGCATAAAGTCTGCAAGACACTGGCAATCTTTCAGAGGTTTTTCAAACACCTTCCATACACTTTTCATAAAAAGAGTGCTATTGGCTAAGAGGAGTTTGGATAGGCATCAGTATAAGTGAAAGGTTTCAAACTTCTGCACTAATTACCAGGAGAAAAGACATCAAATTCGTCTTTCCCTAGAAACGTAAATACTGCACACACAACCTCTGGAACTGTGTGCCAGAACCCTTTGCACCAATGAGGTCAATTAGCACATCTGAAGGCAATGCCAGTGGCTGAAGGCAACCGCCCTTGGCTGCTCCAAGGGAACTCCACAACCAGCCTGTTGTCACATTCCCAGGCTTGAGCTGGGCATGGTTGAGAGGGAAGCTGAGGAAGACAAAAACCATCAATCCCATCCTCCTTGAACTGTCCATCCAAGAAAGTTTCTCTATAACTGTTAATGCCCAGCAAAATTATGCCGACTTACTATGACAGTTCTGCAGTGGGGCTCGTCAGGCAGCCTCAGTGACAGGAGTGTCACTTGTGGAGAGTGCAGGAGCTGCTGCCTACACTGAACAGATGATGGCTGCACCACCTGCCTGAAAAAACTGGTGTGTGCTGCCTCCCCCAGCTCACCAGGCCAGACTGGCTCAGCTGTGGTGTCAAACTGTCACCACAATGCAGCCTTCTCCTTGTGGCCATTATTTCAATGAATTGCCTCAATGTGGTGAGCTCCATGACAGCTCAGGGCAATGCATTTCGCAAATTAAATGTTTATCAAAATCATTCAGCCTTCAGGTGCACATTTTCTACCTCTGAGCTTTCCTCTGTCCTCTGTTGAAATATGGAGAAAGAACCCACAATTATTTCATGAAGAGGACAGGCTGTTGCTGGTCTCATTCTGTAGTTTGCAGAAGTTCCAGAGGTCTCAGGGTTATCCAAGGGAATAATGGCACTCAGATCTCTGCTGATACTAAAGAACTGTCACAGATTCTGCTCCTAAACCTTAACCTCTTCAAATAATAAATTACTTTCCTTCTACTTTATTAGCTATTTCTTCCAGCCTCAAATTCTTTACCTCAGAGCAATAATTCTTCATAAACTTTCTGTTGAAATTGCATTTGTTCCTGTACTTTGCATTTTATTCCTTGTCTATCAAGCTCTCTCTTGCCTTCCTGACTTGTATGACTTGCACTTTACATCTGTAAGTGCTTTGCAATTAATCTGCACTGCAATAATTTTTCATCCCTGTTGCTTTGTCCTTTTTATTGGTTACACCTTTTAATCTCCCCACCTGATCTGGTATTATTTGCCTGTAAAAATGCCTGTCCAACTGTTGTTGTGACAATGTAATAGCAATAATTTTCTAGGGAGCTGAGAATACAACTTCCCAATTAGTTCCTGTGAACTGCCATGATTTAGAGAGTCTGAAAGGTATCTAAGAGTGCATCTACATCACATCATGATGAACAGAGCAGAAATGCCAGAGAAAGCGATGGCCACCCAGGCTCCAGAGCAGCACAGCCCCACCTCTGAGGGCATTAGTTTTGCTAAGAGACAGAGATTACCAGCATGGGTTTGTTGCTGTGCTAAGAGTGATGAGCTATTAGGGTCTGATCTAGTATCTCTGCATGACTCAATACCCACATGATCTGTGTTTCCATCAGAAAACTCCACATTAACTTGCTGATGCTTGCAGTGAAATCAGCTGCAAGGTGTGGACTTGACTAAAGGCAGGATAGATCAAGTGATGGTCTCCTAGTGTAGCTGTGCACCAGGGAGGGAGCCCACGGGGATAAGGAGAGTGTTTTGACAAAAAAAAATGAAGCACAGGAGACACCAGTCCTCCACTAGAAACCTAACCTAGATACCTGTGCCCCTGGCCCACTGATTGTCTCTTACTGGTGTAAGTGAAGGGGCTGCTGTCACACAAACCTGCTCTGTAGAGGTGTCCCGAATGTGGCACTCAGCTCACAGCCCTGGGGACACTGGGCTGCCTGGGCACAATGCCTTCCTTGCATTGGTGAAAGTCCTGGTAGAAGCTTCATGTGGCAGAATGTCCAGCAGCAGCTTGGCTACTGAAGCCAACTAACTGGCAAGCAAGTTTGCAGACAACACAGAACCAGGAAGAGTGGTTGATGAACCAGAGGCTGTGCTGCCATCCAGAGGGACTTCGACAGACTGGAGAAATGGACCAACAGGAATGTCATGCAGCTCAGCAAAGGCAAGTGCCAGGTCCTGAAGCTGGGGAGGAGCACCCCCAGGCACCAGGATAAGCTGGAGCCTGACTGACTGGAGCTTGGGAGAAGAGGACCTGGAGGTCCTGGTGGACGCCAAGCTGAGCACAAGTCAGCTCAGTGGCAATGTGCCCCTGTAGCCAAGAGGGAAAATGGTATCCTGGGCTGCATTGTGAGCAGCATTGACAGCAGGGGATGGCACAGTGCTAAACATGGGTAATATTGGTCTGAATTGCTGCTGGAGTGGGGGAGAACCACACCAGCTCACTCTGTGGCCACACAAACCGTCTTCTTCCAGTACAAGCCCTAAGTATGGGCCCCTGCAAAAATGCCTTCCCCCTCTTACCCCTCCCAAAGCCTTGTGAGAACCAGCCAGGCTCTGTCTGTAGCAGACTTTTCCAGAAGCAAGGCTGCCTAGGACTGGCAGGGAAAGGTGTATTTTTGCAAAGAATATGTATTTGCAATTCCTGTCACTGAGAACAAGCCAAAGGTCAGTCCTCACCTCTGCCTGTCTCCCCAGCACAGCACAATCTCTCTCCCCAAGATATGACCCAGATAGCTTTCTCCACTTAAGAATGCAGCAGCTGCACCACGGCTGCCCTTCAGTCATGTGTTTCTTAGGTTCACAGATTTGTAATGCCAGGAGGGAACATGAGGATCAGTGAGTATGACAGCACCGTAATACAGGGCATAACATTTCACCTGGTAATTCCTGCATAATTTCTGCTTGAACTGAGTAAAGCTTACCAAGAGAAATCCAGCAGTGATGCAGAATCCAGAAAATCATTAGATGGAGTATCACCAGGGCTGCTAGCCTGTAAAAAGGTTTGTGTTGTTACCCTGCATATATCCAACTTGAAGTTCTGGCACAGGATCTCACCATGTCTTTGCCTGCTCATTTCCCCAGCCCTCTGCCTTCAGTAATTTTTTGTCCCACATAGGAGCTTACAGTCTGTGAGTAAGACACATATTTATTTCTGAGTAACCTTTCTCTTGTAATTAGGCTTTTTGCCTAAACTCAGATAATTTTTTAAAAATGTAAGTGGTTATTCTTGTAGAAAGGACTGCATTGCACCTTCATTCAGACTCCAAGATAATTTCTGACCATTGAACACACTACAGCAGCAAACAGCAGTAACATCACTTTCTTTCTTTTGTTCCATTTTCCCCTGGATTTACATCTGAGGCTCCCATTAGCTCTCTGAGCCACACAGTTATATCAGACAACCATTGCACACTGTTTATTGACCATGACCTCCCATCCCCTCCCCAGGCTGATGCCTTCCAGGAGGCAGCCCCACATCCTGCCAGCTCCAGGCACAACTCCACTTCCCAGGAGCACGTTGGCATTTGGGTACATTAAAAGTGCTGGTTCTTTAAATCATTCCACCTTACAGAACGCTGTATAACTGCCCTTCCCATACCATTATTCACCACTGCCAGCTGCTGCTCCAAACCACAAACCTTGCTAGTAATGAGCCCGTATTTCCCTTTGGATCATTAACAAATGCATTGCATTGAGCTACACCCTGTGTGTAACTACTCACTGAGTTCTCCTGGTAAGTCAGCTCTTTAAGATACTTTGCATGGTTCAGATGATTCAGCGTGTCATTTATTTCGGGGCCTAATAAATGGTTTAATGGTCATTTAATATCACCGAGCACAATTGCTGTAATCCTCCCACCAAAGTCATTGTTCCCGATTCATGGCATCCCTCGGGGCAGATACCAGGATTACTTTGGCCCACAGGCATTTTGAGAGATGCACACCTCTCTTTTGGGAGCCCTGAGCTACGCTGTAAACATCAATACAATTTTAATCTAAAGCCAAAGAGAGAAACAGCTCCACGTGTGTGCCCACACACCCCTCTACACACATCCATAAACACGCGGGGCGTGTGCCTTTGCCAGATGTGTGGGTTTGCAATCTCCAGCCCTGTCTCTGGGCAGATGTATTGCACCAACACATCACGGGCAGAGCAGCACTCTGATTAGGACTTGAGGTGATAGATGGCCAAAGGCTGTCACTGGGACTGTGAACAGCTCACAGTACTGCAGCAGACGTGTACAAGATACCCTGCATTATATAAGAGAGGGATGGTCAGCAGTGGGGCAGGAGGAGCTGAGGAGCCTTCAGCAATCTGTACTTTAAATATGCAGTTAACTCTCCAGCCTTGTCTGGTATGATTACACTGACGATTTGTCAATATTTGTTAAAATACCCCATATTTTCAGGGTGCATTAGGATCACAATCCATATTAAGGATATGTTCAGTTTCTAAAAGGTCATTCAGTGTTATAAATGTGGCTGTTCAGTGCTATGATCTCCAATAACCCTTATTTGGCTTTTCAGTTCCTTTCTGACTTTTGAAAACCCTTGGTAAGACACAACTCCATTGATTGCACTGTGGTGCTCTCACCTGAGCTCTCCATCTGAGACTCAGTTTTATATTCTGTGGTAACACCTTTCTTGGCAGGGTCAGGTGAAAATTTCAAAAGCCCATTGATGGCTCCACAGCAGGAGGCTCCATGAGTTACAACTTGAAATTCTGTGGACTTTAACAGGGGTTCTCCTCCTAAGTAATTTTGATGCTTTGGAAAAGCTGTTCTTTCCAGCTGCCTTTTGTTTAACAGCAGGATCCTCAGTTCCTGCAGAGGTTCTGTTTTGGTTGCTGCTGTTACAGCGCTAGTGAATATGGTGGGAAGGAAGAAACAGTTCATCTGTTTATTTTGATGACTACATTCTAAGCATCTGGATGGAAAGATACAGAGAATTATTGTCTGATTATGTATTCTTTGGCATTAATCTCAGTAGCTGAAATGAAATATTGGGCTATTATGAAGTGTGAATGAGCTTCTAATGTGATCGGGAAGGTTAAGATTTGAGCAGTGGCTTGGTTGTCTCATTCATCTTCAGCATGCCAGATGGTGTGTCATCAGGCTTTTATTGGTTCTTTATCAATTTTATTAGCCATATGATTTGATTGATCTTATTTTGCCCGAGCAAAAAAATGAATTCAAAAGGTATAATTTACCAGAGCAGCTCCCTACCTTAAAGAAATAGAAGAGCCTAACAAGCATTAAAAAAGTGTTGAAGATCAGCGTGCTTAGAGGGGCTCCAAAACACATCCACACCAGAACAGGCATTGTCATCAGGACATGAGGCCACCGGGAGAGGGAGGAAGATGGATGTACTTCATCAGACTGGAGGAGACTGATGGCTCCTGCAGATGCAGCTGAGAAGAGGCATCAAGGCACAATAATCCTGCAGAAACAGCAGCACAGCACTTGCACTGCTGTGTGCACTTCATTGCACAGGCGGGAGGCAGCCGTGACCTTTGGAAGCATCAACAAGTAAGAAAGAAGCATTTCAAAGCTTGGGGTCGCTTCAACAGCATTTCTAGATGGGCTCTCTTTCAGATGAGGAGTCTGGAGAAGGCAATTTTCAAGCTCCCTGCCATCCCTTGGGACAGGCACCACAGGAGCTTTGACACCCAGCACTGTCACCTCTAGGCACATCTTGCTAGGTGAGACTTGTGCAGGTGACCTCCCGTTATATCTCACAGAGAGCCAGCCTGTCCAGTTAGTGAAATCTAGGAAGTATTAATCTCATCCTACATTTATGCAGAGCTGAACAACTCTCTGCAATCTGGTCTCTCCATCAACAGGTTCTTCATGGAATAAAATGGGAATCTGGGCACCTGGCTCACACACAGCCATCTCAGTCTGGGAGTTTACCCTTCCCTAAATTTAGGACAATCTGCATCTCACCAGCAGTTTCTGAAATCAGGACTAGAATACATTTCTTTTTCCAAAGATAAACTATTTTTCTATTCAGCACTGGAATACAGTGGCGGCAATTTTTTATAATGTAGGCATCCTAGATTAGGGGATACAAACACCTTTCACACTGATGGCCATGGCTTTTTTACAATAGAAAACGGGCCCAAACAGGTACAAACACCACTGTGCTGCAACAGCAAGCCCAAACCTAAAGGCAACATGGGGATTTATAAACCTCGTTCAGTGCCAGGAGCAAGCCAGTGCTCAGCTGTGGGGTTTTATGCCTCACACCCTGCTAGAGCAGTGCCACTGAGCTGGAGGTTTAGGGATGGAGCAGCTTCTTCCACACTCTAGGAGGGAGGGGATAGTACCTGTGAGAACACATATCCTATTCACAGCCATATGCTCCTGCAGCATCCCGGCCTTTGTGAAACCCCATCTAACAGCTTCCTGATAGGAAAGTGTTTCAGAGTCAAGGTTAAAGTAGAAAACCAAAAAAGAGCACAGCCCTCCTCCCCACAGCCCAAATGGAACAGGGAAAGACACAAATAAAATGCCCAGTCAAGAGGAGGGAGGAAATGCTGATGAAGAGAGTGTGAGTGAACATTATGAATCCCATTACACTTCTATCTCACGGAGCAGATTGCTGCAGGCAGGAATTTCTGATGTACAGTCTAACTTGCTGTACAGTCTTATCACATATAAAATTGCAGTAATCATAATGCCAAGGAATGAGACAATGACAAATGAAAAAGCTTTCAGAAGTTAATGTTCACAACGCACTTCCAGCAAAACACACAATCTATTTAATTAGTAAAATGCCATGAGATACTGTTCAATCCTCCATTCAGAGAGACTGTGAGTAAATATGCAAGAGTGTTATAATCCAACGAGATGGCTGCATTAAAGATTGAAATATATGTGGCTAGTGAGATGCAGACACTGCACATTAAAATAAACACACTGCCTCATAAATTTAACACACTTGACATCATAATGGGCAATGAAAACTATGTCACCTATGAAAACAGCTGCAGATCCTTTACAACCACTGGCACAGACTGCTGCACACCCACATCAGCTTCCCCAGTCTCTGGTCTTGCTACTCAGGTAATCTGAGGCCACCAGAACAGCCATGGGTGTAGGAAGAATCAATGGCTCTTTGTTGGGATGGAGGGAATCAATGATTCTCCCATGCCACAGTGTTGATTCTCCAGGCACAGCTCCTTTCTCCATTTCCTGGCCCTTCACTTGGCTCTTTGCCTCAGTTCAGATAGCAAATTCCATGCTCTAAATCAGATGCAATCTCACCAGCCTCAACCTTTCCTAAATGCTCTTCCTCCTTCTTCCTCTCATGCCTGGGGACTATCATGGCCCTTGGTCTGTTCACAGTGTAGGTGGAATTGGTTTCAATCTCCACCAGACATCACCTGCAGCAGTTCCATAACACTCCAAGCCAGGAATGGGCAGGTATTCTGAGCTCCTATTTGGCCACTGACTCCTTCTATCATCCCCAAAGCCACCTCCATTGACAAAAATACTCCTAAAATGGCATTCACACTTCCCAAGAAGCCCTGGAAAGCAGCTTCAGCCATCATGAGCTTATCCAACCTACACAGATGCCAAAGAATAATTTTTATTCTGAGTAAGATCACTTGTGCCAACATGGAAATCCCAAATCCCTTTGTTGTGCTGGGCCCAACTGAGTGTGGAAGGCTCACCCCAGCACAGCCGAGATTCCCTGGAAATGGATGCATTAGGATGAGTGAGCGAGGAAAGGGACACGAGGGCACTGCCATCAATTCAGGCCCCTGTGCATATTTTAGACCATTCTGTTGCACTTTTCACATGCAGCATGGAATATTTAATATTCATGGGACTCCATGTGGCCCTCAAGATGTCTACCCAGCAAACTATAAATTCTGCTCTATAAGCAGTAACTTTGATTTAACATTGCTGGTGTCTATTCCTAAATCAGCTTCGATGTCTCCAACTCCATGCCATCTTCTGTCTGTTTCAGCAAGTGATGCAATGATTCACAGTGAGCAATCTGGGTCATCAAATAATCTATTGCCTCACCTCAGTTATTATTTTTAATTGGTGATTTATGCTTTTATGAGCAAAGCAGATTAAAAGCCTAGCACAGCATATTTCAGTGTGTGGTGCATAGCTACAACTTCTAGGATGTGGGTTTGAGTTCATATGTCTTTCTCAAGTCCAGGATTGACTGACACATCACAAAATGTCACTTCATTAGGAGACAAACAGAAATAATCCAAGCAGAACAATTTTTATTGATAAAGTGGAGCAGAGAAATATCAGGGTCACTTATCATTTTGTATGTGGGGAAGAGGCAATGAAATCTTTATCGGAAAATTCTCTCTGACAGGAATGCACTTAATCTTGTCAGAGATAACACAGCCACAGTAATATAGTGCTTGATATTTATAATAGCTACAGTAGATAGCCCTACCCAAACATGCTGTTTCAGCAGTTCACAAGGCTTAAACTACTTTATGTCAAATGCCTTTGAAGATTTCATTTCTCCCTATTTTTTTTTTTGCCAGAAAAATCCAGTATCCAAGCATTTATAATGTGCCTATTACAATTTCTCAGACTTAATATAGAGCACAAAAAGTGCCATGTGCTCTAGAGCACACAGGTTTTGCTATAGGACTCTTGCACCTTCAGAAGCTGCTTCTGCAGGGCAGGCAGAAGGTTGATTTTGATTTTGAGAGGTTCAAAATGTGGATGGGATTCCTTTAACAGGCAAAATGCTTGCAGAAATGCTCATACCACTTGTTTTACAAGTAGCTTAAGCCTTTGAAAACAAAACTGCCTTTGAACTGCTCCAGAAAGACTTATTTGTTCTTGTTGCCACACCAGTGACTCCTCAGGAAAATGTAAGCACAGCCAGTAACCCCTACAGAGGGAACATCCCAGTCTGGTGACATCCTCAATTCCAGGGCAGGAAATGTTCCTGCAAATGAAGCCATGATTTGTGTAGTGTTTCATATATTGTCTTTCAATTATACTACAATAGCAAAGAGACCTCATCTTTCAGTTACTTGACTGTAAGGAATCCAAACCAACCTCCTCTGGCAGATACTTGTTGACAAATACCTCAAATGTTGACATCTCTACATCCTTCTCAGTAAATCTCTATTCAGTGTTTCATTACCAAGTTTTTTGTCGATTTTAAATCCTCCCTGCTGCAACCAAAATCCATCATTTCTCATCACATTCTCCAGGAATTTGAAAAACAAGTTATTCTTGGTAGCAGTCCTCTGTGTATTTGAAGACTAGAACTACTCCTTCTCAGTCTTTTCACATTTAGGCTGAGCAAGTGTTGATCTCAATCTCTCCGGGTTGTATTTTGTATTTACAGCACTATTCAGCTCCAGAGAATGAACCGCTATATAAGTGCCTACCTATAGCTCTATACATGGAATCCAGGTGTCTGAGATCCCAGTGTAGTTAACAGAGTTTAGGGAATGATTCTATTCAGCTTAAAGCAGATTATCTCCAGTGACTATTTTGCCTTCATCTTCATCAGCTATGAGAGCTTAGACATCTGCTTTGCCTGCAGATGCTTACACTGTAGCCACAAAATCTCAGGAATCTAAACCAGATATCAAATGGTCCCCATATAATTTTCATTGTTTTCCACTGAACCAGTGGACTCAAACCTCTGGGGCAGCTTCAAGCCCTCACCACTTGGCTTGTATCTCTCAACGACTGCATTCTAAGAGTTTTCCCCAAAATTAGTTATTTACACCATATATGTGTATAATAAGTTATTTGTAGCTCAGACAAAGAATTCAGGAGACTCCTGTCCTGAAAACATTAAATTGGCAGGAACTTTTCAGCCAGGGATTTTTAATGGCGGATATCCCAGGCCTAGGAATTTTAGAAAAGATTAAACCTGGGGCTGGGGAGTAGTTTCAATGCTCCACCAGCCTGAAAACAATTACAGTGATACTGGCAATCCTCCTGACCTTTCCACAGGGCCAGATGCATTGTGATACAAGCAGGAGGACCATACACCTACATAGCTGTGTCCTTATCAGGGAATATGGGAATATGCTCCTGATCCCGGTGGATCTTAGCCTGTCTCCTGTAGGTCTTATCCCCAGATGAAGCTCTGAGGAATGTTGTCACAGCCTCTCCCTCCTGTGGAAGAGTTTTATGTGGATACTGCCAGCCCCACAACCTGAGCAGCCTCCAGACTGCTGCCACCACTGCCTGTGCTGCAGAAATGCAGAGCCCAGAACAAGCACACTCTGAGGGGCAGACCCTGGGCAGGCACTTACAGGCAAAACAGACTCAGCAACAACAAACAGAGAAAAACCTTGTCAGGTCCAGGGTCCCCAGTCTGGGATGAGATGCCTATGTAAAAAACATTCCTGCATCTTCTCACTCTTCCTTCCTTGTTCTAAACACACATTACCTTGCAGGCTCCATGGCCAGTTTACCCACTGGGACCAGTCCCAGCTCCTGGCAGCTGCATCTGTAATGGGAAGAAAAGCAAGCCAGTGCATGTTAACTGGCAGCACATTTCTGCAAGATGAGATTGGAAGTGACTTCAGCAACAGCTGCCAACTGAAGCATCCTTGACTGTAGATAAGGAAGAAAATGTCATTTTCATCTGTGCTCCCCTACAGACCAAAGCGCCTGATTGATGTTCCTAAAGAGCACCCAGAAAGCAGGTCCTGCTACAGTCACCTGTGGGACAGGAAAGGGCAAACCACACCTTGCCTCTCCAGGTTACTCAGAGCAAATACATCAAACCAGTTCTCACTGGGACAATATCTATATTTACCAGCAGTCCTGGCTAACTGGGGAAGTCCCAGTTGACTGGAAGTCAGCAAATGTGATCCAGGGAACTACAGGCCTGTCAGCCTGACCTCGGTGCCAGGGAAGGTCATGGAGAAGATCATCCTTAGTGCCATCACAGGGCACACAAGGACAAACAGGGGGATCAGGCTCAGCTAGCAGGGCTTTAGGAAAGGCAGGTCCTGCCTGGCCAACCTTATCTCCTTCTGTGACAAGGTGACCTGCCTAGTGGGTGAGAGACAGGCTGTGGATGTTGTCTATCTGGACTAGAGTAAAGCCCTTGACAGAGTCTCCCACAGCATTCTCCTGGAGAAACTGGCTTCCCATGGTGTGGACAGGTGTACTGTTCACTGGGTAAAAACCGTTCTGGATGGCCAGGCCCAGGGAGTGGTGGTGAATGGAGTTTATTTGAACCATCTTGGAATGGAAAAATAAGGCAGTTTTCAAGGGTTCCAAAGTATTTTTTAAATTATTTCTTCTTCTTTTTTTTTTCCCCCTTATTTTTCACCCTGAATGCGTTTATTTTGAAATGGAAACCTAGAAATGATGGTTTGTCCTGCCCAAAACAAATTGTTCCCTGGGAAAGAAAGGTCATGTCAATGGTGAAGTTACACAGGCAGTTCTTCCTGACCCTCCACAAAACCAGGTATTTGTCCTAGCCCTCTGCCTGTGAAAGCCTTCCCAGCATCACCAGCTTCCTGCACAGACAGACCTAGCTAGGACATCACATGTGGCAGCTGGAGCTGAAAGAGCCATTGATTTCATCTGCACTGAAAAGGACTCCATGCTCCACTTCATTTTAGTGCTGCTTTTGTGCATGAATCTTTCAGACTTGTTCCCCATTATCTCCACACAAAAAAACATATCCTGCCTTGAATTACAAATGCCAGTAGTCCAGGTTTAAGAGATAACGTTTTTGGATCAAGGTACCAGCTCGCTGTAAAAAATGTACGGGTATGAATCCATCACACCCAGCTGAGACATCTCATGATTGCTCTGGTTCAACAAACTGGACGTGGAAGTATGGGGCAGTCAGGGAGTTTGTTCTGTCCTTGGCACATTGAATTTCAAGGAGGTACTGATATTCAGAAATAAAACAGCAAAATTCTTGACCAGAGGGGAAAAGGCTTGCAAGTTTAGTCCTGACACACGTGCAAACATCTAAAATACTGCAAATTCTATAATCCAAGCCACAGAGCAAAGGCAGGAACACAGGAAGGTTTGGGGGCTCAGTGGCTTTGCCACAAAAATCCTGCACGTTTCCATGGATGCAGTTGGCTCACGGTGCACCTCAGTTCTTCCACCTGTAAACCGAGAACAGAAGCACTGCTGGGCTTGTGAGATGATGCAGGGCTTATTTCACTAATTATTGAAAGATAAACTAAACACGGGAAAGTGATAATTCAAGATTCACAAAGCACTCAAACCTTTTTACCAAACCCAGATGTGAGAGCAGGGAGAAGCTGTGATAAGAGAAAACCTACAGAGTCTTCACAAACTTTTCAAGACAACAGACACAGAATTCTTCCTGCACAAAACCACAGCTCCAGCAGGAAATAATTGGGGTCAAACTGTTGAAGTCAATTAGTGTCATCCCAAAGACAGCAAAGAGCTTTGGGTCAGGCTGTTAAGGAGCAAGCACTTGAGCACAGGAGCATCCCATGAGCAAATGTGCTTCTCAGCGGAAAACACCCCTTACATACAGCTCTGCCAACTTCAGAATTAAAAATGAGACCTTTTATTTTTTTAAAGCAGATGTTTGCCTTTCCACTGTAGCAGGAATTCATTGTAAGGGAAGCTTGAAATATTCCTCTATCAGTGGGCCCAAACTTTTTCTGGAGGTTGGACAGGCAAACAAACTCAACAAAACCCAATTTCTTACACACAAAACCTATTCCAAGTCTTTAAGGGTTGTCATAAGTTTGGAAAACAACAGTCATGACAGGTTGGTGATATTAAAATTACTGTTTTGAAGAGAAAAAGCAAGGTTGAAATAGCACATATCTTTGTCTAAGAGCTCCCTCTAGCTCATCAGATAGTGTTCAGTACCACAGAACTGTATCTTGCACCGCAGAGCAACACTGCACATATGCAAGTTGGACTTTACAGAAAAGTATTGCAGTACAGAGTATATGCAGTTTGAAAATCTACTTCTCCCATAGGATTCTATTCTTCTACACTCCCATAGGATTGAGAACAACAATAAATACAAACCAGTAAGACATTAAGTTCCGTTTCCTGAGACTTTTGAGTTTACTTTCCTTAATGCTAAATCCAACCTGGCTTTAAAAGAGTTTTTGCCCCTTCTTGCAACTCTCTTGGCATCTTACACNAGCTCTCAATATTGTTGTGCCAATCTGTGTAATGCAGCCAATTTTGCTCTGCAGGATCACCAGGAGGACATGGCAGAGCAGAAATTGCTCAATTTCCTTGAAACCATTGCAGGCAGGACCTCTTCACAGCACCTGAGTTACTGTCTCTGGTTCTCCAACACCCACATGCCCAGCAGCAGCACCCCTGCACTGTGTTAGGCAGCAGCAGCCATCCCACCTTTCCCACTTTCTTCTCCTTGTCCTCAGGTAGGAAGTTGGTACCAGAGTGGTTGCAGTGGCTGCTGGAGGGACAGCAGAGGTCAGAGAAGAGATGGAAACAGTTGATTTTCCAGAGGGCAAAGAAGGTTACACCCCTGGAGATCATGGGGACGGGGCCACACTCCCACATCCAGCACTTGCAAAGGTTGGACCACGCTGCTGCAAATGCTGAAGGCTCATGCTGGGCTTTAATTCACTGCCAAGGACCTCAGCACAGTTTATGCAGAAAACAAAGTACAGCTGCCCTGCTTTATTGAGCAATAGAGAAATTGGTTTCTCAGTCAGCTGCATCTGTCCGGGGGTGATGTCTGAGCAGAGAGCTGGGTCTGGACATTTGTCAGAGCTGGACAGAGCTGTGATAACAACTGGGAAGGGTCCAACAATGGGAGCAGGAAGCCTCTTCCTCCTTCTGCATCATGGGGTACAGGCAGCACCATGTGAGGCCAGGATGGGGAGTGATTGAGGGTCTCTAACACCATAAATCCACATTCAGGCAGTGCCAGGTACTCCAGTCTCTGCCAGTTTTCACCCTTTGTTGAGTTTCCCCAAACAGACACTGTTTCACAGAAATCATCATAGTTGTTCTTGATTTATGAGCCTTGAATGAATGACTGATAAAGAAAGTAAATGGAAGTAAGGCTTGGAGTAAATGTCTTGAGATAGATAAGTTCCTGCCTCCTCCCAACCCCCCCCAGCACCCTCAATTCAGTATTTCTCTTTGTTAGGGCAATGTAACTGGAATCACCATAACACTTTCTTCTTTAGCTTTATACAACTTTCCCTCAGAAATAAGTCCTACCTAAACAGAAGGAAGTCAGAACAGGAAAAGCTAAATTTATTAATAATCCCAAGCTGGATCAAGACACTTATTTTCAGTTAATAGCTCATCCTGTGTGTGAACATGCACAGTGCCCACACTCAGGCCTTGCCTCCAAACAAAATCCTGGTTAAATACCTACTCCCAGCCAAGGAGAGCTTTTTGTTCAGAATAGCAATCAGACTTAAAGATTAACTGGAAAGAAGTTTCCTTCATCTAAACTTAATTAATGTGCATCCTTATCAGGTTTTAGAAAATTGCTGAGAAATCACAAGCTCTGTACAAAAAGAAAGTTTCTAGAAGTAGAAAGGTCTAGGGTTTCCTTTCTGGTAGAAAAAAGATAAAAAATTGTGTTCCTATATAATCTGTAATTGTCCAATAAATTGCAACTATCTGATTTTCTGTTAAAGGCCAAAAGGCAAGAATTCAAATGGAAATGTCTTCTATCACTTTGTTCTGTACATAAAGTAATGTATCAATGCAATAAGGAAGTTAATTGGTTTCATGTTGCTTAGAGTGCACATGGAAAAAAAATTCAAAGGACCCAATTGCTATCTCTAATTAGAATTTCTGAGGAGCAACATTGTAGAGATGGATTGTCAGCTTCCTCAGGCATTTCCTACTCATGCCAGTCAAATTTATGCACTCCATTTCTAATTAGTACTTTAATTCCCTTTCCTGTAACTACCAAACTGGGGCTGGTTGCTGGTTTATTTTAGTTCACAGAGTCACAGGAATCACCCAATGAGCAGCTGGGCAACTGGGTAAATCCCTGAGTTGCAGTGATGGCCAAACACTGCTACATGGAGTATTTCTATTATGAAATCAAACCCATTACAATTGTCATCTAGGACAGTACTTCTAGAGGAGAAAAGAAGTCGGTAAAAAATAGCAAAAATATTTTGAAAACAATACGGCTGTCATAAGACATTCAAATACATGGGAAGGCTTTCATGAATATCTCTGCTTTACTCATAGGGTCTTCTGGAAATTTGGGCTGGATCTGGTTATTAAGTACAGTCTCCTTTTACTGCATTGAATCCACACAGGAGGCTGTCAAGTCAAGCACCACAGAAGGGCAAACTGATCCAGTGGAAGATGTCCCTACCCACTGCAGGGGGCTTGGACTAAATGACCTTTAAAGGTGCCAACCCAAACCATTCTGTGATTCTATGGGCAGGTGTCCTTCCTGAGTACCAAACTATGAAAAAGTCAAAGTTATAAAAAAGCAAGAAATTAGAAACTATCTTACACAAATTCACACTCATTGTGGTTTTTCTTTCCTCCCACTCCTTCCCTGCACAGCCCAGCCAAGCAAAGGGGAAACTCTTTCCACTCAGCAGCTTTCCCAAAGGTAACTGGTTTTATTGAAAGCCAGAAGGGTTCCTAGAGCAGGCAGCACAATTCTGATGGTAATGGAGACCTTTCTTGGGACAGAAGGCCCCTTGGCCTGGGACCTGGGTGCTAATGAGGTGTTAGGTGAGTGTGGTTTGTGGGCTGACAAGTAGCACAGGGTGACTGTGAGCACACAACAACAGAGAGGCTGTTCAACACAGGGGACAGCGTGTTCTGTCTGTGGCAAAGCTGACAGACTCCAGGGCAGGTGTAAATAAGAGCTGTTGGCTGGTACACGCAGGCAGAACTAAAACCTGTTGTTCTACAGATGTACTGAGCTATTTCTCCCTGCTCATTTGGTGCTGCTCACTGCAAAATGTCTTGGCCTTGGAATTTCGAATTTTTCTAAACTCAGTTTTCTGCAAAAAAAGCACAACACACCACCCTGCTACCTCTAACCATTTACTGCAGGTTTTTTTTACTAGATATATTCTAACCAAAGACATAAGCATTAATTATAGAAGACAACAGCTATGCAGTCATTCCTGTGGCTGTGAAAAGGTGCAGTGGGCTCTGTGCTCTGTAGCATTTCTGTACATAGAGTGTTACTGTACATGTGACCTAAATGGGATGTGAACTGCAGCTATGCATCAAACACTGGTTCCAGCTCTAACACTGGCCACAAGCTGCTACTTAACACCTGCCAGCCTCAGGATTCTACACAGGCAGCAGAGAAGAGCTGAGACCACTCCTTCCCAGACAACCTGCGAGATCCCCTCGGATATCGAATCCTCCTATCCCACCAAGCCATGCTCTTCCGAAGATGACACAATTAGAAGATGAGGACCAAGCAGCCTTCCCAGACCCAGTTTAAATCACTACTGAACGTTATATTCTGTATTTCATCTCTAGTGGGACAGCGAGCACTGGACAGTGTCAGGTGGAATCATTACTGAGAGCTGGGGATCCTGCTAGGACCGATGAGAGACATATTTTGACTGCATAAAGGGCATATAGAAATGGCAACGTCTGTCCACCAGGTTCCCAATTATCGGCATTTCCTGAAACCTCTGCTCTGCTATTCCCACTCACTTCTGAAATGGAGAGAGCAAACCAAGTCCGGGACTTTGGGCTGCCTGCACACTTCCATCAAGTGCCCCAGTCAAATTTCAGCAAAGATCACTGAGGTGTATGACAGCTTTTTTTTACCATCTTCAAAATCCCTGAAAAAACATACCTATTAATACCTGGACATTTCACTCTTCTGAGCAGTATTACCCTTAGTAATCCTTTCAAAAGCAATTGTTACAGCATACAGGGATTCCTAATTCAACTCAGGCAGAGCTATAGCAGAATTAAGCACTATGATACATTAAATATAAATGACCTTGGAAAAAAAATGGTTGGCAATATACCAGAAGCACTTTACTTACACAAAAATCAGAGTAATGAAGGAAATTGCTGTTCAGTATCTATGACTTTTGCCCCTTGTAGGCTAACCACAGTGGTGCAATTCCATTTGCTTATACAAATGTTAGGCGAGGAATAATAAATTTGCATCAGTTAAAACTTCATGCAATGAACTGGCCAAAAGCTTGGAATTTTTTAAATTATCAAGTGTAACGACAGGATCCTAACACTACAAGTAGGATTTAAAACTGACTAAAAAGCAGGAGCCAACAGGTTAATGCAGACTGTTCATGACGGTACTGGTGGATGGCTGTTGGGAAATTCTTCATACAAACTTTTTTCATCAAAATTAGGAAAACCAAATGTTTTCACATTCTTATCCAAGTTAAGCACAACAACGAATAAATCACGTTTTTTTAAAAAGCATTTGAACTTTTAGCACCTTCCTTAGAGAAAATTACAGACCAATAAACATACTTTCGCTGTCGATCACACAGGATAAATCAGTGTGTCTTCTCCCACATTATGAACCTGCACAGCAGCTCAGGTTCTTGCTGAGGACCACCAGAAGTACTGCAGTAATCAGCAGGACACAAGGTAGAGCTATGATAAACCTAGCAATCTCCAAAAGAAGATGGGCACAGAATGGACCCAGCAGGCACACGGACCTGTGGAGCAAATGCAATGCAACCAAAACAGCATCAGGTGCCCACGGGCTTTAGGTTAAATGCCAGTACAACCCTCCTCCCCACCCCTCTGTGCCCCACAACCCTTTGTGCTCAAATTCAACACAGTCCAGACTAATGCAGCCATCTGGAGTGAATTAACACTGGTTTTCACTCCCTAAGAAAGCTCTTCCAGTTAAACCTGACTATCATAACAGCTTGACTAACAGAATTGCACTGTGCTCCCAAGCAAGAGGATAAACTGAAACACCTTCCCCAGAACCAGTGAGGGGCAGGAGGTCCTGTTCTCAGCCACTGTCGTTGCTTTTCTGTTTTTAGGTTGGAGAAAACACGTTGCTTGATCCTGGCTGCTGCCTTCTCCCCAGTGCATGCTTTCCATGGGTGACTCCTTCCCAAACATCCCAGGCCTTGCTGCCAGAACATCTGTTGTCAAGTGTTATAAATGTACGGAGCCAATTTCTCCAATTAAATAAAATCAATTTATTTGATAGCAAATTTGGCAGAAATTCTGGACAAAAAGCCACAATGCAGAGAAACAGCTCCGAGCCCAGGTGTCGGCAGCTGGGTGACAGACAATCTGACAGGGTGTCAGAATAGCTCTGTTCACCCCGAGGTCTCAGAACTTCGAGCTTATATACAGTTTATTTCGCTGGGGGCAACACTGTATTCAAAGTCCAAAAGTCTTAAGATATTTAATTTGGGTCTTGGGTTGTCCCAGCGAGAAACAATGCTCTTCCGAGGAGATGATGAAGTATTGATGAAACCTTATCTATGTCCAGGAAGGGGTTGATGTTCCTGAGATGCTGCATATTTTCATCAGATAGCTTATCATGGTGAAAATGGCCAGATGGTTCCTCTTGAGATGGCCCATCTCCCGTTCAGCCATAGCTATAGTCTTGGCGATTTCTTCCTGGAAATCTATTCAGCTGAGAAAAGCCACACATTCTTACGGGAATTTGCCCCTCCAGAGAGTGTGGTTTCGACATGTTTTGGTTTGATACAAAAATATACATTTATATCCTACACATACATTTCTAACATTGAATGGCTATAAACTTTATAGGCACGAATTAAACACATATCTATAACATCAAGATCCTTCCCAACCAAGGAGGTAAGAGACATTTGCCCCTGTGTGCAGGCAGGTGTCTCACAAACTTTGCTCTAAAGCTGCCAACAAATAAACAAATAAATGAACATTATTCAGGAGCATTCACTCATGAAATATTGGTCTGCTTCAACCACTGACATCCCACAGCCACTCTATACATTCAAATGACACCATCACAGCACACAGGAAATCCATGTGATGGATTTCCAGATCTAGAAAATGGTGTTGTCCTGAAAAGCAACACTATAGTACAAAAGAACCAACAGTTGAGCTGATCATGTTCCTTCTGTCAGTCATTCAGGAAGAGCGAGCACAGACTGAGCTGCTGCACTTTCCCTGGTGTGTTCACAGAGAAAATTTTCCTGCAAAGAACCTAAAGGCCCTATGATGTGCCCAGCACTCCCAATCAATGCAGCAGAAAGACAAGTGTGGGTAGTCCAGCAAATAACCCACCTGTAAACAATTTAATTAGAAGGCCCTCCTCAGAGTAATGTGCTAGGAAAACTGCAGCCCAAAGCAGGAGAATATTGACAGCCCTGAGGGTGAGCAGGGAAAATGCTCCGGTCTGGGATTGGAGAGGAACCTTTTCATGCTTTACCACCACCACTGACCCTTTGTACTTCCTACAGCAAGTCATTTACTGCCCTCTGCTTTTGCTTCTCCACCTGCAAAGAGGCCATCAAAATTTAGTCACCTTGCACAGGTCTTGACTTGCAAGAAGAAAATCCACATATCAGTGGAGGGTGTCATTCCTGTGACACAGAATTTGTTCTCTGCTATGAGCCTGCCCTTTTTAACCTCACAATTCATGATGTGGCTAGAAGAGCAGGTAGAATGGTACAAATAATTGTAGGTAACAGCACTTGCCTTTTGCTTTTTCAGACTCATTCTTCCTGTGTTAACTTACCTTCACCAGGAATCACGTCTCTGTGATGAGGGACTTGGGGTGCACCTCAAAATTTGAAGGCAGTTGACACACAGTGTCTGATGTCAAAGGCAATTGCTGTTGTTCACTGCAGAGGAGCAAACCTGGCTGAAACAACGGGACACTTGACAGTAATTTTCAGTGTGCAAGACAAATAGCTGGATACTGTGCAGCTGAATGGCTGGAATGATAGATGGGAACTGTATAATAACAGCCATCACACAGCAGCTGAGAGCAGGGAACAGAAGCACCACATTTGGTTTTACAGCACCAATGAAAACACCACCAAGCTGGACTTGTCCAAATGTTCTGAACAGCAAGTGCTAGACTGATCACAGCAATGCTTCAGACTGGCTAAAAGGGATTTTTTGAACTGTTGGCCAATGGATTTGGCACTCTTTATATGTTTAAAATTTATATGAAGGTAATGCCTGTGTCTTCCAAGTTCTTTACTTCTCCTCCTGCTGCACCAACAGCAAACAGATCACACAGGGACTTCAACCCACACCACAGGAACCATGGTACAGCTTTTTTACCAAAACCTTTAGCACCACAACACCTTTGCAGAAGGAAAAGAGAAGGACCACCGAGCTGGGTATTGTCATTCAAAGCCCTGTCAGTACTTGTCACATTCCTCATCAATACCACTGGTAACCAGAGATGTCCAGAAGAGCAGGCCAGCTGTTTAAAACACTGCATGCAGCAAAGCCGTGGTGTGGCTGTCTCAGGTCTTGTAATTCTCATCAAGATTATCATAAAAACAAAATATCAGGTTCAAGGTAACAGTGTCCCTTTGACACCTCCAATCTCAACACCCATTTAGCAAATAAATACTGATGGAACAGGCTCCACTGGCTGCCCTCCTTCCCCGCAAGGAGTGGTCAGGATTTAGTCCCAATCTTCTTTCAGTGTGCTCACGGTTTAACATATTGCTCTCCTCGTCCTCTGTCTGCTTCTTCTTAGAAGCTCTAATTCATGGTTTGGAAAAGGTTAAAGCAATCCTAAATGATATGAAATGAATTCATAAAGCTACTTAGGAGTTAGATTTTGAGTGGCAAGAAATGCAGACCCAGAAACAAGAATTACAGTCACTGATGAACTAACAGTTGCCTTTAGGCTAAGGAGGATGAAGCCCCAAATCTGAACTACTATTGAACTCCAAAGCTATAATAAATGCCTTGTTTGATGTCCCCAGCACTCGATAAATCACAATATAGCAAGTCATTGCAGCCCTGTTTGTTAGAAGGAAGAGATGCTGACAGCTCAGTGAAGATAAAAAGCAAATAACATTAAAAGCAGATTCATGAAACACAAATACAGAAGGACCCAATAATAGCTACAGTCCAGGAGTAAAATGATTTCAAAGACATCAAAAGAAGATCTTTAAACGTAAGCAGTACTGTCACAGAAACAACAACAATGCGAAATGAACCTTCTCAGCTCTGACACTGCACATCAACCCCACGCCTTTGAAAAAATGTAATATTCACACTCACACAAATTACATCGGGCAGCTAAAATACAGCATCACAAAGTACTACTGAATTATGAAGAAAGGATGCATGGAAAGAATAAACACTCACAGTTTATCTGCTCGTGATGGTTACACTCAATTTAGTGCTACCACCAGCTGGTAACTGGTAAATGGATGTCTGAATCCACTCAAAATTCAGGGCAGCATGAAAACATTACCAGAAATTTCATTAGGAAATGCAGGTTCTTTCTCTGCTTCTAGAAGTAAACTCAGCCTTCCAGAGATTTTAGTCCTAACCTGATCCTCTCAGGACTCAGAAAAAGCCTGCTGTTTCTGAAGAAAGGTTAGCAAATGTCTGTCCTCGTCAGAGACCGGATATACCACCAGAAAATTTAAACCCAAGCTTGTGACACAGATTTGAGTCAAAGAAAACTCTTCTCACCCAGTTTCAGCTGCATCTCTTGATCTCACTGCATGGAAAGAAACAGGCAGTGCCATGGAGTCATTCCCCTGACCTATTTCAGACCTGTGTGAATTGCACTCAGCAGCACACACTTCCCTCCTAGGATTACAAAAGGAGCCAAAACTGATGAGCTCAGGTTCAGGTTATCTGAGAGTCATACAGTGGAAGAAATGAATTCTGTCCTAAAAAACCAGCATGTCATCTCAGGATTATAACCCTGTTTTCTCAGCACACAACAGTGAGTTACCTGAATACCCACTAAGGATTCAGGAGTACCAAATATGAGGAATACTCTCCTCACAGAAGAGCTGACATCTTCAAGAGGAAAAATTGTAAAGTAAATTCTTCACTATGCCCTTCCCCCCTTCCAGGAGGATTTGCTCACATCTAGCTCCACTCTGCTGCCATTCACAGAGCTGAAAAACCTGACAGAATGGTCAACAAGACCAAAAACCAGAGAGCTCTAGAGCAAGAGATGCTCGTGTTGAGCAGTTGTGCCAGGCTGCCGTATGTTTGCCTTCCAAGTCAGCACTCACCATTCCCCTGATGGCATCAGAGATCATCTGGATTGAAGAAAATTAGTATCTGTTGTTAATTACTGCCATGGAGGCCTGGTAAAGTGCTGAGTGCATCTCTGGCAGTACACAGCATTGGTCAAAACATTAGATTTATTGGAACTCACAAAACCAAAATAGCACTTTGACCAACCTTTTGAGAGGATTTAAAAGAAAATGAAAACTTATTAGGAAAAAAAAATAATAGAAATCCTGAAAGCACTTGCCTGTAGTCCAAAAGGAAAGGAAAATCCCAACCAAAGCCAATCATAAAAAAAAGGCAAAAAAAAAAAGCAAAAGTGTAGCTTAACTATCATATGATGTGTAATACTTCTATTAGCATCATTTGGAAAAGAACAATTTCAGTTTGGGGACTGAAATACTTTATTTTCCTCACAAAAAACCTGATGCCTGACATGAAAAAGTGCTTTATCAAAACTGGTTTTTGGACTAACCCTACTCTGGCTGAGAAAATGTCAAGTAGTCCATCACGAATCCTTCCTTTAAACAAAAAACAAAAACAAGCCAAAACAAACAAAAAACCCAAACCTAACCCAAAAAACCCAACCCACCAACCAGAAAACAACAACAAAAATATTAGTGCTTAATTTCAGGTGTCTGGTTCAAGTGACAGCTACCGTTAGAAGCTACGGAACCATCCCTCTGATGGGGGAGCAATCCTGAACAAGGAGCACCGACCCTCAGGATATGGTCTGAAGGTACCTGAATGGTCTCAGGGAGCTGCTGATTGCCAGCTGATGATTTCTGGCCATGGCTGGAGCAGGTAAAAAGTGGCTGCAAAGAGGCAGCTCCTCTTCCACATAATTTATTATTCAAGTGTAAAAGTTTAATGTACCTATCTGAACAATTAAAGCGTGTTCTCTGGAGCAGAATTTTCTTTTTGTCTCTGAACACACAATGCCTCATGAATCACTAAGTGCTACAGCCAGGACCCTAACATGCATTTAACCACAAGTTGCTTGTTGCTCTGAACACACCCAGGAGCAAGAAATAGCTTTATTATTACAATAGACACAATTAAAGAAAGATAAAATCAGGAACCTCTCACAAAACTCATTGGGCTTCTGGGACAAATCTGCTCACAGCTGGAAGCCTAATGTGTTTAAGGGTGGCTGATCTTTAATACAATTTTTATAAGATTTTTGCAGTGGTGCTATAAAAGCCTATGGCACAAATCATGATTGGAACAAGCAGACCTTCCCTTCAGAAAGAACTGAGTTGGCTGTGCTGCAGTTTACTTCATTTAATGTTTCAGGTGTTTATTTCTTAGCAGTTTAACTGATGGTTGGACCGAGCTGTTGCCCAGTTACATTCAGCACCAGCAGAGAAAAGGGGAATTAATTTCACTGTTACCTTCAGTTATTAAGACTTTGGAGTACTCACAACCCAGGGTCTCTAACTCACTGAATGGATTTAAATTACTATTCTGTGAAAGATTTGCTTTCTTTGGCCTTAACTACAAGTGTACAGCCTAACTTGTGAAAAAGAAAGTAATGCTTGGCTTTGAAAAGAATGACACCACTAAACTTGTCATCTTCTGATATTAACAATTTATTTTTCACTGCTCTTCTGCTGCTATGCAAACCACAATGGCAACTGCATCTAGCAGTGTTAACTCTGCTTTACTATTTCATTAAGTTGGACCCACTTGAGAAGGCACAGGTTCAAAAGACTGCATCTTGCCAAATATTGAGAATTGTATTCCTTGTTCTCAAAAATGACTATGCAAAGAAACTATTCTAACAGAGTTGCCCAAGAAGTCTTCCCCTTTCCATTGAAAAGTGCCATTTTGTCACACTAATCTTTTTTGTTAATTTAATAATTTAATTGAATCATCCATGCCAACTTCTTAGGACCAAGACAGAACAATACTGTGACAGAGGAAACGGAAAATACCATACAGACACAAAAGGGCAAAGGAGAATTTTTACTACAGTTTCAAAGCAGTTTCTGCTTGAAGAGAAAGACAGAAGAGCTTTAATGTTCATGCCATGCACACAGCAGGCTGGCTCCAGCTGCCAGGCCTTGTTTGTGGCAATACTCCAGAACAAATTGTTCGACTGATAGCTCCGTAAAGCCATCCGGAGGAACGTGAAAATCGGGCAGGGTGGCTTTTCCTTTCTCACACGTTCCCATCAGGAGGAAAGATTCTCAGAGACAAACGAGATCTTAGATACATCTCTGGAATGAGAGCTTTACTGAGGTTACATGATGGTAAGTCATGCAAAACAGTGACGTGAAAAGATGAAGGAAAAAATCCTGTTAACCACGAAAAACTGCAAAAGCTACAAAAAGTTAGGAGTGTAAGCTGACCTGTATTGTTACATGTGTTCAACTTACACATTTAAATCTTATTCTGACATTAGGAACAATGTCTTAAAAATTATTTTTTAATTAAAACAAACTGGAGAGTCTTTATTCATCGTTTTTATCTGACAGTCCAAGGTTCACATTTCTTCATCAACTATAGTAAAAGCACTCTCCTAAAACATAGATCAGATTCATGTAAAAACCAGCGTGACAAAGATCTGGGGTCTTAAGAAAATAAAAGATCCTGTTTGAAATATTTAGCATCACTCTGCTACTCAAAAGACACAGGTTTGATTTATGCCGGTAAATTAAACAGTGCCAAGAACATTCCCAGGTGCTGGAGTGCTATCAGCTGGGCTGTTAAACTGTAATCATGATCCACAGCACCATTTTGGCTATGGCCAACTGTCAGAGAGCCAAATAATGGCAGAGCACAGCTCAGGAATTAACACAGTGCAGAGACCAGCCCATAAAGCAGCCCAGACGTGGTCACTTCACTGGCACAGTCAGGGGAGCTGAGTAAGAACAGGCTGTTTCATGCAAGTGGGTCTCAGTGCCAAAGAAGGGCTTTGAGCACATTCAGTTTACAAGCATCGCTTCAACCACTCAGAAATGACATGGGAAACAGGATGATGCATTTCAAAATTAATCTAAGGTTTGATCATGCCCTTCAGCAGAGTCATCCAAGTTCACAAAGTTAAATGGCATTTAGTTCACGTGTTGTAATTTGGCAGAAAGCAGCCTAAGCTTTCCAACCAACAGATCAGCACTCTTCTGCTACTCCAGAGACAATCCTTAGTTACATTATCATCCATTTCAAATAGCATCAGCATTGGTTTATCTTCATTACAACTAAACATCTGCAGTTCTTCAGAGAAGCGTTGATTGCAGAGGTTCTTGGAGTACATAATTTTCAGATATATAGAAATAAAATGTTTATATCCTACTATTTGTGTAGTATGTAGCAATATATCATGAAAGCTCCCACCTCCATTCCACAGCAATGGAGAATCCACAGCTTTTTGCTGAGGTGTGAAGGAGGAGTGCAAAAGAGGGACAAGTTTAACAGTGCAGGGTTGGCTTCTGAAGGTTGTCTGCTTTCACTTCCTTAATACTTCAATTTCAGTGTTGTCTACTCAAAATGTGAGCTATTCTGACCAGTCCCTGCATGGCAAACTCAGGGTGAGGGAAGGAAACAAGCATAACGTAACACAAAACATTCTACTGGACTGTATCCTTTAGTAACATTCCCTATGAGAGGTTTTCAGCTCCTTAAAGCCACTGAGTTGTGAACAGCATATCCATGAACTGCATGTTACAGGAAACAGTCTGTAATCCCCCTATTAATCCTTGGCATCAGGGCACACACAGTGTAATTACAGACTGCAGCAGAATAATTTGAAAACTTTATTCCACAGGGCCATAATTAGATCCTGGCTGTAATCCTTTAATTGGCAATATCATCTAATGCATTACAGACATACCACACAACCACACGAGCAAATGCGCTAAAAACTCACGCAAGAGCCACAGCAAAAGCAACAGCAGAGCCAGGAATGCAGGCTGCTAAATAAGGATTAATTAATTAATAAACATCAGAATATACAACCTGGAAACACCAGGATTTCTACTCTCACTCTGCGTATTTGTTGCATCAGCAGTTGGTGTTCAAGAGCACCTGACTGGATGCACAGGTCATAAGTACTGAAAAAAATCTGTCAAAAATTGTCACTTATGTCACTCGACCACCACAGAAGGTGCAGGAATAGATTTCTAGCAATTCTATGGAAAGAAGTTATGAGGACTTACACTGCAGTAGATGCTGATCCAGTCCAAAATGGAGTGAAACCACAACAGACCACACACACAAGACAGCACACACCCAGCTGACAGTTCTCTGCTCCTCTGTGGGCCAGGGAGGTGCCCACCACCTCAACAACATATTTTCAATTGTGTTTGAACTAGCTGTTATTGGAACTAACCCAACTATACCCTGCACCCAGCTGCAGATTACCAGCAGCAATAGAATTAGAAGCAGTACAGGTGTACATTAAAAATATATTTCTCCTTCATACCACCTGTTGAAGGCAGGGAACAATCTTCCCTTTGTAAAAGTGGCTGTGACTCTTGTCGTTACCCCACAGAGTGCAGGAAAAAACAACAGCACAGCAAACAGCTGAAAAAGTGCTTGAGAGGTACCCAGCCTCCCAGTTAAACCACTCTGCTCCTTTACTTACTGATAGGAACAGGAATAACAGGGCATCACTTCTTAAGGTGCATGAGAAACTCAAGATCTGTGGTGGCAATCATTCTCATAAATACCCTCTATTTACTGACTTTTCAAATCCACATCCACTCACTTTGTTTCCTATGGAGACACACCTCCCCTGACTGGCAGCTCTGTCACTTCCTTGCCCTGTTTAAACTGGAAGATAAATTGAAAATGAGGGGGAAATTCCTTCATGATTTCCATATATTCGTTAATAACACAAGATAGCATGTTTGTTGGGAAATGTAAAGTCTTTAATTTTAGACTAGTTTTAGCAAATGGGAAGATGTAATAGGTTCCTGGAATCAGAAGCAAAGCAGTACCCAACCTCAAACTAGGCCTAAGTACGAAACAATTATTAGTAATATAACCTTGTTATGTTCACCAGCTGAGCTCAAGAGGAATTAAAGGGAAATAGGACAAGAAAAGCAGGAGAGGTGACAGGGAGCTTGTTTATCTACAGGTACTTACATGAAACCCATGCCTCTCCCCAGTCTGACACAGGCTTTTATTGTAATGTATTGGTAAGAAATGAAAGTCTCATTTAAACCCCTAAAAGAGTTATGAAATTCTCCCTCTTCCTCCCAAATTCACCCAGTGGAAAGTTGAAAAATAACCCAAATGTCCTGATTTAGCTTGACCTCTACTTCAACAATAGCTGAAGGCAGCAGATGGAGTCTCAGGCTCCTCCAGAGCTTTTCACCAGCCCAGCAGGAGACCCGCAAGGCACAAATGCCACTTCTACAAGCACTGCTTGGAGTGGACAAAACTTCCTTTTTGAACAATGTGGCAAGTGCTGGTACAGCTGAGAAAGCTGCCGAGAGCTCTGTGCTGTGAGACCACACCGTGGCAGCTCCATGCGTCCCCAGGCACACAGGAACAGCTGTGGCAGCGCCCTTACCTTGCACCAGAGAAAGCTGCAGCTCACAGGAGTTACTCAATCTTTCATAAAAACAGGCAGGAAGAGTAACTAACGTGTAACAGGTTGGCACAGCAAGACCCAAGCTGTGAACACACAAGCAGGACCACAGAGTTTGTTCATTTAAACAACATCAAGGTAAAAAGCATCAGGTTGTTTAGAAGCCAAAGCAGCAGAGCAGCATCCTTCAGCATTTTTCTTGGGTGTAGTGCAGGGAACTGCAGCAGCCCCTCCTCAGCTCCCTCAGCCACACTGCTTCAGTGTGTTCTACCCACAGTACCTAGAGACCAAAATCAGGCTGGGATTTTTTTTTTCCCACCCCTAACTTTGAGCCTTGAAAAATTAGATGTAACATCTGTGCATCACATCATAGAGGTTTACTAATCAACTGAATGGAAAAAGCACTGCCAAAGGATGAGTGAACCAACTTCTTATAGATGCATTCATGCTAGGATGAGATGACTTGTCCTCAGAATGTAATTATGCTACTCTTTGAAGCCAAAGTGACCATGTCAGACATCTGCACCTAAGGATTTGTCACTTATGTCAGAGCAGGCACACTGGGTGCTAAGGTAGTGTCTAAAAGGCAATCCCTAGGAAAAGGTTAGGAAAAAGCACACAGAAATGAAGCCACCTGCCTGAAGTGATGCAGGATGGGCAAGACTGACATGGTAAGTGGCTGTAATAAATGGAAAATAATATAGACTATTACAGGATCAATAATGCTGAAATCTTTTCCACTGACTTTGGATCAGGCCCTGGATATTGACAGAGGAATCATCAGAGGTGAAACAGCAAGAACAAAAGTGACCACAAAAGCAGGACATGAATACATACCCTTTAGATTCTTTCTTCCATCACGTACGTTAGCTTGCAGAAAAGAAACCTAAGAAGCTGGAAAGTTATACAGTCACTCCCCTTCGCTACTTTGTGTTTTTCTTTACCTTTTGCAAAACTGCTCTTGCTAGGGACCAGTGTATGACAGTGAGGTAAGTGGCTATTTCACAGTTTTACCTGAGCTTTCATTCTCTGTAACTATCTGACAGCACCACACAGCACTTCTTAGTATCATGCAACACACTTTCCAATTAGGCTGGAGGCTGCATAATTCTGCTCAGTATCCCTCGTGGTTTTTAATAAGGTTTTTGCTTGTTCCATCTCCAACACTTGTTTGAAACAACAGCAATTTTTCCAGATGAGAGAGAAGCCAGTGATCATAAAGAATGAATTATTTATAGAAAGATCAGTACTCCAGTACACGCCAAGACTTCACTAATTGCAGTTAATTGAAAGTACCATACTGAACATATGCACAATGCTCTTCAGGTTCATAAAAGCTTCAAGTGTTTTTAAATACTACTGAAAAAAAAGGGAAAGGCTCAGAAGATTGTTAGCAGGAAACAACACCTTCCAGTTCTAGAGCATTGACTCAAACCAAGTCAAAGTTAATCAAAGATAGAACACATCATCTGCTAACTGGCTGAGGGGGGCAGGTAATCCCTTTTTCTAATGGGCACACAGTATCATAAACCTTCAACAGAGCCAAAAGCCCTAATTACAGCTATGCAGATCAGACTGAACTTGCTGCAGTTTAGCTTACCTGTGCTCTGCCTCCATGCAGGCGCTCCACTGAAGCCATGCTGTTCCATCTAGATCTTTGAAGAGCTTTTAAATACATATTCAAGGCATTCTACAAGCCAATTAAAAAAACCCAAACAAACAAACCCAAAGCAAACAAACAAACCAGAGGAACCAATTTCACAAGACTCACTTAGAAAGCAGCAGCAAAGCTCAAGACCAATTTAAGTCCAGGTTCACTGTTCTGTTCATAAACTTGCAGTTCCACCAAGCACGGTGAAGCACTCTAACAGATCATTGTGTTCAGGAAAGCAGGGGTGGGGTGAAGTTGCCCACAAGGTTAACACTTCACATCATCTCACAGAAGCGTCTTGTGATCACCAGGGACAAAACAGGATCACAACCCCTCCAACAACAGCTCTAAGAGCAGCAAACCTTTACCCTCACCAGGTTCCAGGAATGTATTATGTTTAGAGAGAGAGCACTCCTTAGAGAAAATCATGCTGTGCAGAAGCCCACTAGGAACTGCTGGTGTGTTAGTGCCTGGAAGTGGACTAGGTACCTGCTGGCCCTTCTTGTTTACAAGTCCTGGGTTCAATTCCTTCCTCTGTCCAAAAGGATTCAAAGCCAAACCATGTGCTGCTTCTTAGGTCAGCACCCAAAACACAAGGTGAGGGGATCATTTTCAGCGTCATTGTGGCTTTTCACTAACTATTTGCAAGAAATCCATAAAATGTAACTGAAAAGGCAAGCTTACTTGCCCTTAAATTATCCCAACAGCATAAAGACAGAAGGGGGGCTGACAACTCACATTTGCATTGGTCCCCTGACAAATCTCACCTTGGATTTTTTTCAGCCCAATGACTGTTTTAGACTCATGTGCTCTGTAGTGTGGCAGGCAGTTCAGCCTTCCCAAAAGTTGAAGAATAGGGAAATTCAGCTTCAGATCATTCAAACATCCTGAACATTCTTACTATCTACATTCTTAATGAAGAGCAAACATGAGCACATTTCCCCATTTGTTTTCAATGCAAGTCTTACTTGCTGAAAGTATTTTTTTTTTCCCCAAAACAAAATGGATGCCCATGCCTTATGTCAGAAGTTTTTAGCAAAAAATTACCTACCCTCCTGCAAACTTCCAGGTACCTTAATGCCTGGCTAGAGCTGTTTGCAAGCCCCATGCTACTTGCCCAGCATTCCCTATTTTGTAGCACCATGTGAGTGTGCTGGTGCCTCAGCAACCACCTTCTCAATGCACCAAATGTGCGAAATCTTCCTCTGAAGCCCAACTCCAGCCACGTTGTGCTCATGGCCCTGGATTCTGCTGTACAGGCCAAAATCCTAATGCCACTGCAGCAGTGCAGTGACAAACTCAAAATGCAGATTTAAACACAGACAAGTTGATGTAGCACTGGAACAAGCTGAAAACAGTAGACATTGTAATAGAATATCCATTTCTTTCTTAGTGAGAAGATTGAGCAAATTATGCTTCAGTGGTTTTCCCCTGAGTGCTGAGCTTTAAATTCAAAAGCATTCAGAAGCAGGCTTGAGTCCTGCAGTCCCATTTTCTTTAGTTTCTAACTTATGCTGAACAAATAATTGGTTGGCCTCAATCCCTTCATGCCAGCTAAAATCAAATTGATTTGTCTTACAAAATTCTTACTGGGCTACACAAACTGTACAAAACCTCTGCTGACAGAGATAGGATAAATATCAGCAAGGACAGGGCAAGCACGATTTCCTACTCTGTTAGATTTAAGCCACAGAACAAAAGCTCTGCCCATAACACAAAAACATGCACCCATAGCAAGGTAGTTGAGCCCTGGAGCAGGTTGCCCAGGTGTTCAGGAACCTCCATGCACAGAAACTTGACTGGCCCTGAGCAAACAGAGGTGATTTTGAAGTGAGCCCTGCACTAAACAAAAGTCTGGACCAGAAATCTCCAAAGATCCCCTCACATTCAGTGTATGTGATCCCACAGACACTGACATAAAAAATGCCAAACCAAACTCATGAGATGAAGTGGGGGAGTAAATCAGGACAACCACAAACATTCATAAAGATGTCAACAGCTTTTATTTCACTGGTGCAAGGCCCGTGTGTCATCCACCACTCACCAACAGCAAAACAAAACATCAATCTCCTAAAAAACAGTTTCAGAAAATTCAAAACAAAGTAACAGTGGCTATAATTCGTACAATACTGTCAATCACTTTGTATCATCCAAACATGAACAGATCAGTTTCTATCATAAATGGCTTATTTCTTCCTCCAAAAAATATACCAGCACAACTCCAATACATGCCTCACACCTGGAAATGCATAACATCACTCCATGACATTGACAGCTGTTCGTGCTTAGAACTAGTCATCAATTCACCCTACCAATATCATAAAATACAAAATGGTATGAAAACCTACATTTACAAAGTACTGTCCCAATCCTGCAATCTATTCCATTGGGGTAGGTACCTGTATCCATTCCAACTCTCCTAAAGGCAATGTGGTATTTAGTGCTCCATTGCTAAAGGTTTGATTGCAAACTCAGGGCACAAGTGGGAAAGGTTTAAATCTTTCCACTAGCAGTAAAACACTGCCTTATTCTTCTAGGTTCAGTTTCAGTAGTATTTGCACGACCCCCTAAACCAAGACTTACCTATTTTGAATTACCTCACATTTAGGAAGAAAGAAGGAAAGGCTCTGAGTAGCCAGCAGAGAAATGGCTCGCACTGAAATGACTTGGGGCTGTAAGATGTGCTTTAGTGCACAATGGTGATCCAAACGCCTCAGAGTTAACCACATCTTGCTTCAGTATTTACAGTATCTGCTGCCTTCCTCTGCACTGCATAAGTTTCTTCACCAGCACAGTATCTACCAGAGATCTTACTTCCAGTGGATGAGCATTATGACATGACTCCAAAAACGGGATTATGACGACAAATACTAGGGCCATACTCTTCATAGTCCTTCTTGGTGTGACATACTTGGAAAAACTCTGGCTACAAAAATATAAAACAAATTCCCCCAAAAGCATAAGCACATAAGTAGAAAAAACCAACAAATATATAACATCTTAGCATTTCTGTGGATTGCAGCTTTAAAACATGGTATTACATTTTGAAATATAATAAAATGAGAAATATTAGGATACGAATACAACTAATCAAGAGAAGTTTGTCTGTTCATAAGACTGCTTTTAAACACAGCAGTAAGAACTCCCACTTGGCAGACAGCAATTGCTCCCATTTTCCTGTATTTGCTTCTCTATTGCATTTAAGACCATCGATTTGGATTCTATATTCCTGAAGTCCTAAATGATCTCTAGTGCTGACTTCAGGAATAAAGGCACTACATTCCAACTATCATATAGAAACTACTTCAGAATTATGTCAACTCATGATATCCTTACTCAAGCTCCCATTTGCCCTGTCCAAATTTTACTGAGATAAAACTTGGGTAAGGATTCCAGAATGTGACACTATTTAGGCTGTCTCAATGACAAAGTTTAAAACTTAATAGTCAGATCAAATACACCCAGAATTCAACATGCAATAAAATTTAAGAACAACTCTGATAAAGACTTACTGTTGAAGCCAGCATGGAACCTCCAAACCAAACTGCATAACGCTGCATGTGATGTGTTATCACTTGAACTTCCACTGGTTTGGGCTAAGGAAAACAGTTCATATTCAGCTGGTTTTTCAAACTTAACATGGTCAGAACCAGACACCTTCAACCCTCCATTCACATCACTACCACACTTATTACTCAGGTATGTTCCCCTAAGAGACCAGGTCATAGAACTCTTCATGATAACTGTGATGAAGGACACAAGTTAAATCCCTCTTGCCTACTGCTCACACATCTCCTGGAAGGAAAACCAGAACTGCTCACAGTAATTTTAAGATTCCTATAAAGAGATGTCATACACTGCAAGGCTACCAGTACCTTTAACAATACATAAACATATCCCACTGACTTTACAATGTATTTTCACTAGTCAGGTGAACACTTTGAACTTAGTTGCTGTCACTAGTCATGTAATAAATGCACTTGAAACGCTCACTCACCTTTATCCGACCGCCACTGAGTTCCTCACTAAGCCGCAATCTTGCATCCACCACTCTCTTCAAATCCCTTTGCAGTCGTCGTCCAAAGTCCCTGAACATGGTGGATCCTCCTGAGAGGACCACATTCTGTACAGAAATTAAAGACACATTCTGTAAATCCGTCTTCAAGCAAGTTTCCCACCAGCCAACACTGCAGAGGTGACTATTTGGATCTCAGCATCACTGGGAAGCTGACAAGGAGGGCAGAACACCTTAAGCATCCTCCAATTCATAGGAGGTTCATGGCTCCCCTACTTTTCTCCTTTAAATACATTTATGTAGAATGGGTTATTACAAATGGGTTATTACAAAAAAACAGATTCCATTAAAACCATGAGCTATTACCCTACAAGTGCAGAGCAGCAGAAATAAGACACTACCTCAAGAAATTTCTCTGGGGATGTTCAGAAATGCAGTTTTAGCCCTGACAATAAAAAGGCTCAAGTCTCTCATACTACATAGCTACAAAAGCTAGAAAATTATCTGGAACCCAATTTTTTTTTTTTTAAGTTTCCCGAGTTCTTCAAAAAGACACCACACCTTCACAGAAAACTGCAGCACAGAGGAAGGTATGATGCCTCTTCCCTTGCTTGTCTGGTACTACTTAGTTTTCCAAGCAGAACCAAATGCTTCTTAGCTGGACCTGTACTTGGATTCTAAACAGGCATTCTAGGACTTCCCATCCCTAATTCTGATAATGTTGCAGCATCACAGATTAATGCAGAAGACATTTCAAAGGTGGGGGATTCAAAACAGGACCCCTAGAACATAACATCAGACAGGATCCCTAGAAGTTAACACTGCAAAAATGCAATTCATGATCAGAAAAAAGAACTCCATATGACAAAACTGCACATGTGCCTCTGCACAGTGCTGCAACTGCAACCCCAAGTGCCAATTAGCACTTTCTAAAACCACTCACATGCCTGTGACACATGTCCACAAGGAACTTGGATCAGGAGTTCATCATACACAGGATTATCTCTCAGTAACATATTCTGACATTGCAGACCACGACTGTGCACATAAAGAAAGAATCCCTGACCCACTGTTTTCAGCCTGCACACAGATCTGAAGAGTCAAAGACATGCATAATAAGTGTTCACATTTGCAGGGTACAGAAGTGCTTGGATTTTAAGCAACAGATAGCCAGGGAAATCTTGTTTGTATCTTGTAAAGGGAGAAGAAAGCTGTTTGTTTATTCATGAGAAAAAAATCCCTGCATATCATAAAAACCATTACAGTAGGAAAAACTCATTTCTTCACAGCTTCAGATTATCTACAGTATAAAAGAATGCATAACAAGGCAGGTGTGCTTTAAAGAAAAAAGCACAAGTCCCCATAACATTACTGAAACATTTCCAAAAGGAAAAGAGGAGGACAGAGAAGAGGAAAGGAGCCAGAAATCACAGCTGGTCCTAAAGTTAAAGCAGGAGGGAGGATTCCCCCTACTCTCCCCACACACAAGAACATCTCTTCCCCTGCATCAAAGTGGTCATGCACTCCACTTGGGAAAAGGAAATTGCTAATGGGCAAAAAAAGACAACAACCAAGCTGAGTGATGAAATAGCAATTAAAAAGATGCCATCAGAAAATATTACCTGGAGATAATGAAGTTGGCAAAGAATGTGAAAGCAGTAATTCAATTCAAAGCAAATTAAACTTCAAGCATACTCCATAAAGTGGACAACACTACCACTAAAAATAGATTCCAAAATAAACCCAAGAATAATTTTTGAATACATCTAAGACCAATTCATGCAACTACAGAGTTAGCAGTATCATTGGGGGGGTCCTTCCACCCAGTTACCATTCCAGGGTTAGAGGCCAAGAAGTTACATCTTTTTCAAATTATGGTTATTCAAGTACTTCTACATACTGAAATCAGTTCAACAATAACACCGCCCAAGGAGGACAGAAGCACCAAGGTACAAATGTTGAACAGATGAATCACCTCATTATCACAAATGTGGACCAGCCAGGCTAAGCAAAATTCTGGATGTAAGTAACTAGGTGACACCAACTGCCTTTAGAAGATGGTTAATTATACAGTCACAGCTGCCCTGCTCCCTGGACTTCTTGTCAGTGCCAGACCAAATCCATGCTAACTCTTTAGTACAAGACTTTTGACATATAGCCTTCATTAAGTTCTAAACTCAGCAAGTCAGACTTCTGCAAGGTCAGAAGCCAGGTACTCCTCACTCACAATGAAAGCAGAATCCACATCCATTCCACACCCCTCAAACACCACACCCACCACTTACAAAGGACATAGTAACAGTGAGAAAAGATGGGCAGATTAAAAAAAAAAAAAACAAAATCCCAAAAAACAACCAAGGGAGTACCACCCCCCTCACCTCTCAAATATATTCACTAGAATAAATCTCAATAATTCCAGTATCTACTTAACAACATAAGAATGAAGCATGCTAAATACGTCTGTGGAGAAAGCTTACTAGAGATGTTTGGGTTTTCAGTCTGTCAAGGAATCCTCTGGCCTCACAGAAAAAGACATCAAAGAAGTTAGGCTTTTAGTATCTGTTTCCAGCTGATTCCTTTAAAGAAGACTTTTTCTGATCTTACTCTGCTCAAACACACTTCAGCTGGTTTAACAGCTCTGAGCAGCCCCCATGTTTCTCAGCTAACACCAATTATCATACCTGCTGATGGAAAGAACCTCCAGCTGGTTTTCCCTTTTATAGCTTACTGGCTGCACATTTGTTTCGAAAGAATGTGTTCCCTTAGCAGAGAGGGATGAAGCCTTTCCACACACCTGAAAAAGTTAACTGCAACAAGCAAATAAATCAAAGTAGGCTATTTCTGGAAGGAGACCAGGGGAGGGGATACCGATCACGGAATCATTAAGGGTGGAAAAGACCTCTAAGATCATCCAGAACATCTCAGGCGGCTGGCAAGAAATTTCTCCCTTTTCATCTGCACCTTTTGCTTCTCTTATGAACTCCATGGTACTGAGTTTCTGGTTGTACCATTTCTGGTATTATGCCTGTAAATGTAATACTGCAGAGATATGAAATTACCCAACAAAGCAACCCAGTTCCTGCAACAGAAATCTGACTAAATCAAGCTCGCATAAAAGTCCCAGAGTGAAACTAGCTCCTGAAGAACTCAGCACTACCAAACACAAGGTGCTGAACTGGTTTGTGCATCTTCACACTGCACTGTGGTGTGAGCACACTCTCAGCTGGACACATCAGACTTTGCAGCACCAAGCTGAAAAGCATCCCCTGCTTTTCCGGCAAGTAAGAACAACACATCCCATTTTCCCTTCTTTCCAACTGACAGCCTAAATTAAAGTTAACATGACACAACCGGACCACCAGAGACATGTAATGAGATCAATATATGACTGTTAATAAAAATTATTATGGGTAAAACCAGGAAGGTTCACAAGCTGAAGCCAAGCACTTCATTAGCAAGTGAATCAATTAAGCTACATGTTTCTGTTAATTTGGTTAAAACAGGGCACTATTTGCCAACATAGTATGGAAAGTATAAAAATAAATATTGTTCATACCAAACAACACATATAATACAAAGAAGTAAATTTATCGTGGGAAACATTATTTTTCAAATACACTTACTTCTAATGATAAAGAAACCATTTCTTTTTCCTTAAAATCATGATTTTTAACATTCACTTACATTTCAAATAATAGCAAGAGATTTCAGCATGACCTATGGTTGTGCCATTCTACAGAAATATGCCTCAGACACAAAAGGAACCAGAAAATCCTGCAGATGCACTGAGCCATTGTTAAACCAACTAGCAGGAGTAATCTCATAAATTTATTTACAGCTGTGACAGGAATAAGCAGGGCTTCTCCTCAGTAGTCCCGTGCTGCACTGACAGAGTTAAACACTTGGGGCTTCCACTTGAATACTGCAGGAATACAGCAGGAATGCCATTCCTTTCCCATGTCCTGTCACAGTGCCAGCAGATCCCATGGCCTGGCAGCCTCTCCACCCTTCCCAAACCCCCAGAGCCTCCCCGGTCTGCTCTGGGTCAGGAACAGGGAATTTCCGTGGTGCTGGAGCACAGATCAGCAAAGCCAGTCAAACAGTGCCATCTACCCACCACGCTGTGCAGCTGGAGCTGCTCTCACACCAAGTGTTTCTATTTATCAGCAACTCAAGTCAGAAGTGATCACAGGGAGTTATTACCACCCCATTATCCTCCTGCCCCCGGGACCTCTCCAGTCTTTGAGGATGGCCTCTTGTGAGCTGGGCAGTTTAACTTGCGGAGTGAACCCTGACATGACAAGTGCAGTCCAAGTCTTAATTGCACCAAGGGGCTCAAATTCACTATTTCACTAAGTTTTCATTTTGAGAGAGTCCACAACAGCTGCACACCCAGCTAAGAAGTCACCTTCTCTAAGGAAAAGAGCCAATATTGTCAAAATCCTCTCTCCGTGCACCTGCGTTTCTGTGGAAAACCTGGATAATTCATCAACAATATAACACCATGCTTGCCAATATCCTACAGTCCCCACCTCATGCAGTGTTTTCAGCTTGAGAAGTTGGCTTGAAAGCTTAAGGTCGAGGATGTTGTCATTTGATTCAGCATAATCTGAATCATGAATACTTAAACATGCTTGGTATTGAATGGCCACAGGTTATGGGATCTTGTGGAAGCACAGAGAAGTTGACTTCAGTTGTGGGATGGATTTTTGGAGGTCCATCGCCCCCCTACCACAGGCCCCACTGGGATCTGAGAAAGCTCATTAGGCCTCAGCCCTGACAAACTGCACTTGGACTAAGCCCTTCTTAAGAGAAACACTGTCTCTTCCCAGGTGTTTAGCGAGAACCTGTTTTTTAACAAACAGCCTTGCAAACTTATTTTCCTTGCCTGAATAACAACTTAAGTGAAATAATATTTCTGTTATTGAACTTCCAAAGAGACTGACCAACTCAAATTGTGGCCAGGATGGAAAACTACAATAAAAGCCCACTCTCTACTGATCCTGTGAACAGCAGTCCAAACTGAGATCCTGTTGAGCTCCTAATTCCCAGAAAGTAAGGGGCTCCTGTGTACGTCTCAAACACCAATAACCACATGGCTGTGGAGCCAACCAAGGTCTGTTGGTAATAACAGACATGAATTGCTGGTAATAACCATGGACTGTTATTAGCACACCGTGAGGAAGAAAAGGATTTGGCTGGAGTAGAGGGGCCAGGCAGATATAGGGCATTTGTCCATGAGAAAGAACCACAGTGCAGTACAAGAAATGAGTGGGAGGAAGTGGGCAAGGACTATTGGGTGGGATTACTACCACCAAAGCTCTCCAACCCATTTCCAGAAAGGCCTGAAGGAACAGACTGCACATGGTAACTAATTTACATGGAAAGCAAGAAACCTGTATTTGGGGCAGAGAAACCTATCCATAAAAAGGCACCCCCACCCCAAGCCTGGGGGGTGCCCCCAAGACTCTGGACATGTCATTGGCCAGACTGATGCAGCTGGATTGATGCTAAAACCAGGACTGGTGCTCCTTTTTTCTTTCTCGCTTTAATTCATTACTCCCTCTTTAATTCCTCTTTTCCCTTTCACTCTACCCCTTTACCCAAAACCTACTGCTGTGTGCTTATACAGTAGGTCAGAAACTAACTGACCAATTTCCATGCCAAGTGTGTAATTTATTAATAAAACTTTCAGAGCCTCTGACTTTTGTCATTCCTTTTGACCAATGAGCATTTATGAATCTTAGATGCTTTCCTCCCCTTAAGAGTGGGTTGTCACAGATCTGGCTAAAGAAGTCTTACCAAGGTTCTGCTGGTCCAAACATGAGGTAAGATAACTGGCCTTGTGAGAGAGAAATTGATGAGATTAGGAAACAGGGATACTTCCAATAAAACTCAGAAATACCATAGGACAACAAAAGATGGGTTGTAGAACAATGATTCAAAGGCTGCATACCATAAAGTCTGCAAGAAGGGTATTAGGTACTTAGGAACAGCAAGGAAGAATCAAAATATATTTGATGGAAACTCAGCTCCAAAGCACAGGGCCTTAGCTGGCCACCACTCAGCACCACAGGCAAGTGAAACTGATAAACCTCAGAGTGAAAGTATGAGTGGAATATTTCTGAAACCATACACTGTTTTTAACAATGAGAACAAGAGATACTCATCCCTTTCAAGTGACCTTGCTTAAAGAAGATAGCAACTATCACCACTAATAGCTACTGACATCTATCAGTACATTCAAGAGGTAATTGTGAAATGTTATTTTAATTAACCATGTATAATGAAAAATAGCAAAAGGAAAAACAAAGTCTCAATCAGTGCCAAGCCAAGGGAAAATTATTTGTCTGCTGATTATGATGAGGCAAAAGTAACAACCTCAAAATTTTACCACCACTTTCTAAGTCAGTACCAAGTCCTACCCTACCAAGCAAAGAATCTGTTGCTGTGAGGAAGCTTTGGTCTTTCAGGTAAAAAGCAGAGACTTTAAGCACAACCACACGCTAAGGGGCTCCTAACCCTTCTGCTACCTAAGCTTGAAGCCACTGAAGACATCTACTTCAGAACTCACATATGAGCCTGTTAAATAGTTTAACTACCCCTTTTATCCTGCCCCACAGATCTGCTCTGGAGTGCTACATCTTGTTCTAGATTACAGAGGGTGTTTACCAGGCAAAGAGAAGAGACTGCAGAATTTTAATAGTTACAAATTACCCTGAGACATGACTCAGTTGGACATGACTTAAGGCTCATTCTAACAGGTGAGGAACATGACCACCTCTCACATGAGCAGGCAAATCTCTGTGTGCTACTGCTTTATGCTGTTATTTCCAAAACGGTACTGCTCCTGCTCAAGCAGAAAACTGGGAACCATGGGATGTGCTGCCAATACAGAGCTTGCCATGGACTATGCATGTCAGCACCTTACTTTTCACTCCTTAAAAAATCAGGGACTGCAAGTACTCAGGACTACACCCTAGAGAGGTTTAAGCCGGCCTAACTGATGTCTCCTGAAATATTTTCAGTTTTCATGTACATTATAAGTGATTCAATACTGACTAAAACTGCAGACAACGGGCAGGTACAAGACAAGACTATGAAGAAAAAAAAATATTTGAAACCACTACTTAAAAAAGCAGGGGAAGGAGGGGAGTGAGAGGGGTAAGACCACAGTATAACCCTTAAAATGGGCAAAACATAAAGTCCTTAATGCACAAGAATTCACACTACAAATGTCAGACACAAATAACATCCCTGTGCCTCAGTTCCTCAGGGACAATACTTACATATGTATCAAACCTTTACAGATACTTTTCTTTCAAAACTAAAAACCAGGAAATATCTAGTGGCATTCAGAAGTTAATTCTATACAACTTCACATTTCTCATTGTGGAGGACGTGGTATCCATGTATATGCTTCTGATCATGATACTGGTATTTAGTCTTTAAATAAATTACATGAATCTAAGAAGACAAAGGCCATACCTTATATAATGGACGCCTGACATCAATGGGACAGTTCTGTATAACTTCATCAACTACATCCGAAATGGATTCCATGAAATCAGGGTTAGCAAACTAAAATGAAACAGAACAGGCATTAGATTTTCATCCAAAGAACAGAGGGGAAAAAAAAGGCAGAAATAAGACTGTGGAGAGATTTTATAATAGGGGACAAGTGGGAGTTCCAAGTCTTGCTCACCACTTACTCCACATTAAAACAAACACTTCTCTACAAGGGAAATGAGAATTTCTTTTTCTGCGGAGAAACTCAGATTCTCTTCCTTGGTCAGAAATTCACTGTTTACAATTTATGCACTATAGGCCTTTTACTGCCTGTGACATGAGTTTGAGCTCTCCTGCAATATTAAACACACTGTTACCGTGCACTGTGGTCCTGCCTTTCCTTTCAAGTGAGATAAAAAATACCAGTGTGCAAATCAGAATGTTTCCCTGTAAAAAAAATTTAATGCTGCTAAAATACTTCAGTTAAATTCCCACCAAAAAGTTAGATTTTTTTCCCAAGCCCAGGAATTATCTGATGTTCAAACAAGCATAAATAGACTAAGGTTTTGAGTGACAGCCCTCACCAATGCAAACATCAATACAGTGCTAACGTGAATTTCTGCATTTATAAATACTAGAGTCAAGAGTTGCTAATGCTAGGAAACAGTTTAGTGGAAATTTTCCACTTAAAACTTAACATAAGCTTTAAAGAAAAGAACTGGTAATAGCCCAGTTTTTTTTCCTTTCAGAGGTTAAACTCTGAAAAAATAAATTAATTACCAATACATAATAATATATTATTTTAGATATATTATAAGCTTTTCCAAAGGGGTAGAAGTACATGGGATTTACATACAAAGCAAGATGAGGTATCTACTTGGATGAACAAATAACAACAGTCAAACATAACAAGAATACACTGAACTGACAGAAAATTAGCAGAGGAAGTTGGCTTGAAGCTCAGAAGCCCTAAGAATGATGGCGGCACTCCCCAAGAATTCAAGCTAACTTCCACAGTAAGAATTAATCATGCAAGAAGCAAAAACATGAAGCCACATAAATCAAAAGAGAAGCATGCAGACATGCTGCTGCACACAGAGTTTTCATCTGCATGAGCTACAGCCTGAAAACTCCTGAGCTCTTCATAAAGATATTGATAAAACAGCAGGGAAAAAGGAGTAAGTAGAAGTGAGAGGTAGGGTATAACATCATCCCAGAGCAGGGACAAGGGAAGTGAGTGTAAATTGCAGTCTGCTAGCCAATACAATATGGTTGGAGAACAGTAAATAAAATATCTAATTTAGAAAATGGAGAAATAATCTGGATAACCACAAACCCCAAGACCTAACTTCAGGAGTATTAAAGACTTCAGAACAATTTCTGTAAACTGAAAATAGGAAAACATTACAAGACAGCTTTACCAAAGGCAGCTTTTACTTAGTTAAGCTGATACCCTTTCAAGTGAGGAGTTAATGAAACACAACAAGAAATTCTCTTTGGATGCTGTACACATCATCTACCATGTTTTTCTTGTCTAGGAAGTCAGTTCAGGTTCAGGTGTTTTTTTCAATACAGAGTAAAGAAACTATCAAGAAATGAAAAAAATGGAAATTGGTCCTTCATCCTGTTCCCAACAGTCTTTTCAGAGACTATGGAAAGAGGAGCTCTTAAAATGATGTCTGACATGGGATTCAATGCTTCTCTGTTAAATCACATGGGTAAACAGCAGGGAAGAAAAACTATTTAACCCAGAGATTAAATACTGGCAGAAGATCAGATGGCTACAAACTGACCACAGAAGATTAAAGCTCGAATTTAGACAAAAGGTGACAGAGAGAAGCTCTTTAATATTCTTCCAAGGAGGCGGGTAGAAAAAGGGAAACTTCACCAGCGTTAATATGGAGTTTAATAAAAGTTTTTAACAGTATTACAGACTATGGGTGCCTGCATAAATTCAACCAAGTGTGCAGAAACAGAGAGGACCTGTATTAAAACTTGACTCCTTCCTCTCCACAATATCCTTAAACACACTCAAACTGAACTACCAAAAAATCAGACAGATGAGGTACAGTAATCTTTCCCAGAATTGTACACCCTACTTATGACCACACCAATAGAGATTTCAATGGACTTCTTTCCAGGATAAATTTATCATCCATGCCTTATAAACTGACTCAGTATCAAAAGTCTGTATCCAATATTTAGATTATCATCAACACAATGCTGAGTAGTGCCCAAAGGGGTTGGTAGCAAAGTATAAAGGAAGACTTGTTTAAACTGACACTGAGAGAAAGAGGAAAATACTATATAAAAACTGTGAATTCAAACAACTTCTTCTCAGGTTCAGACTGCCTTTAAAGGAACAGAACAAGATGTTTTAAACGTCAGACAGGACATCAGAAAAACACTTCTCTGCTGTGCTGAAGCCACCTGCGAGTGCACCTGGCTTGTGTTCAGGAGACTCACTGGCCCCTCACTGCCACGGGATGGCGCCCAGGCACCGGGAATGGCACAATTCAGCACAGCTATTCCCTGTTCTTACCTCGGGATGAAAGAAGATTTCGGGTCCGAGGAACCTCTCGTAACCGACGTCTATAACAAACTTGGTTTTGTTGATGGCGTTGATGCCCGTGTACTGTTTGATCCACTTGCGAGAGTCTCCGTCGTACTTGGCAAATTCCTTCACTATGTCGGGGCAAATGTAACAGTATTTCTCCTGTTAGGAAACACCACGGATTAAAACCAGCCAGAATAATTAGCACATCAGTGAATTAAAGTGCAACACAATCCAGAAAAGAAAAATGTGAGCATTTGTACAGACGGAGCTCCTCGAGGGACTTTCTCACCCACATGGCTACTGAAGCCTCAACCCCACAAGACAAGGCACGAGCCCCATTTGCATCCAAAGGGCTGCACATGCTGACCCAGCTACATTTGCCTCTCTCAAAATGAAAACATCACCAACAGCACGTCTGGGACAATAAAGAAGTTCAAGGGCAAGCTTTCACTGCAAGATCAGACCCACACAATCACTCTACTTTTTTTTTTAAATTCTATTACAAAGCAAATTTTAAACAACTCCAAAGTTTAAATGCTGATTTAATCTGCAGAACATACTCCAAACAGTCTAGCATGAATATTTTTTTCCTCCTTCTCTTTCCCCCACACTTGATTGTATAAACTACCAGAAGCTGGTGTAATTATAATACACTGCCTACATTTGCATTTTTAAGAGAGCCACTGGCAACTTGCTAGAGCCAAAAAATTAGCTCATGGAGATTTATTATATATTTATTAAGAGATAAAGGAGGGTGTACCTTTATGGCTTTTGCTGTCTCCAGAGATTGTTCAGGAGGAATTCCTACCTCCCTTTCCCTTAGAAGCTGTTGAATAAAGTAAGTAATATCTCTACCTGCAATAGGAATATGTTTGATGCAACTTCCAATTACATAGCCTTCTGCCTATGTAGGAGGAGAGGAAAAAACATATTTAAGGGGAAAACTTACTGTGTATCAATAACTAACAATCATTTTTATAATATTTTCTATTAAAAGTAAAGTCTTGAAACTGTAAAATCACTCTAAAAATGTGCAACCCACTGCAAAGTGGGTCTCATTTTTATTTAAAGACCTTGATTACCACACAGAAACAGGTAAGGACTATCTAATAGATACACAAGCGATAACTGGTCTTGTACACATTAGTTGGGTAAGATGGTTCCTTTAAGGCATCATCAGAAAAGCAAACATAATAAACAGACTACCTCTGTTCTCTTTGAGAATGAAAAATCAACAGAACAAAGTATAAAATTTATTAAATTTCTCAGACAAGAAAAAATAAATTAAGCAGTATCTAACAATAAGCAGAACAGAAATTTAAAAACTACTTGCTGAATTTTTTTTAGGATGCATTTACTGAAAATACTGGTATTGCTGAGCCACATTATTTCTCCCCTCCCTTTTTTTTTTACACTTTTCAGAGTTTCACACAGTAAATGCTGTTTGTTCACAGCATTGCCCATGCAATAAAAATACTGAGAAGACCAGGTTAACACCAATGCAAGATGAAGTGAAAGGGAATCAAATTTTCATTTCCAAAATACCTGATCATTCAAGGACACTGTATGGTTCAAAACCACACAAAACTACATCAACAGATGTCAGTATGCACAGATAGCTCTGTATTTTTAACATCCTCACATAATTAAACCGATGAGATCAACCATGTACCCGAACATGTACTTATACAAGTTTATAGTTGTTTCCACACAAGCAGAGTGGAAACAAAAATATACAATAAATCATATAAAAAGCACACATTACCAGATACATTAAACAATCAAAACGCAGCATGTAAAAAGAGTTAGGACATTTCTTGTCAGACACTGGTGGCATGCAGGAGACATAAACCCATGATAATTATTGATATTAAAGAGAACTGAGGCATCACAGAAACAGCCTTTTAAAACATGGATTGATGATTCCTTACTGTGACCTTCCTGTAGTCTGCAAGCTAAATTATTACATAATAAAGTTCACATAATGAAATACTTACTTTTTCAAGGAAAAAAGTCCCAAACAACACTAAAAATTTAAAAGTAAGGCTTCATTTGACACTTCTTACTTAAATTTATAGTAAACAAACCCTGTCCCTGTCCAAACCACTGCTGATTTCAAAGTGCATCCTGCTGCTTACCACGGGGATTACGTGGGTCACTCCATCACCACTATCGATGACAATTCCAGTCAGAGTCCGCTCCCCGACCTGCCGTGACGTCCAGGAGGCAGCTAAGGCCAACACTGCCTACAGCACAGAGAGTCTATATTTAGAAGCAGGCAGAGTGTGCTAATTTACACTCGCAAAAAACACTGTTTCAAACATTTTAGACATGTGCCTACAAAAGGCCAAAACACTGCAGTTATATTGTACTTTAGAACACATTCACTTTGTTCACCTGCACAGCAATGTAAAGTCCTGGGATGTTAAATGATTCAAACATGATTTCTGCAAGATACTCTCTGTTTTCTGGTGTGTTCAGTGGAGGCTCTGTCTGTAAAAACAAAGAGTTTTGAAAAAGCACCTCGATAGGATCCTGCCTTCACTAGCTTGGTATGGTAATCAAACTTTTAAAATCCTCAGTGCACTTAAAATAGAAAATTTCAAACAGAATTTAAACAGTGTTTGAAGTTTTTCAAAAGCAATAGCTGACCTGCAGCAGCCTGCATCACAAAATTAACAGAATGTAGCTATAATGCAGCTTTAAAGATTACTTTTCTCCTTCCAACCTGAACCCTCTCACAGCTGAAATAAGACATACAGAGAAGAATCCTCCAGCAGAGCTACTTGTGCTTGGAATGGTATTTGGTTTTCCTCTTACAAAATTTCCTTACCAGATCTCATTAACTCACCATTAAAAAATAGTGATCCTCAGGCTCAGCTCGAAGGTACTTAAAGATGACCTGCTCCATGAACCTCTCCATGAGGTCCCAGTCCTCAACAATACCATGTCGGATAGGCCACTGCAACAGGGAAACTTGTCAACACTGGATCATGCAAGGACAAATACACCCAGGAACAGTCCAACACCTCATCTCACAGGTATCTTATCAAACCCTCCATCCTGACTTTAATTTAGAGGCACAATTCAAAGTCACCTCCTGCTCCCACGTACTCCCAAGCCAAATTCTACCTTGCAGGACTAGCAGCCAGAATCCAGACTCTATTCCTGTAAGTCTGTTGCAGAACTGTGTTTTAAGCTCTTTTTGTACAAATTTTATCATTTATAAAGTTAAGAATTGTACTTGGCTTCAATATGCCTTTCCATATTATGAAAAGAAATAAAGACCATATAGGCTACATATTTTTCAACGAAAATTTCTGGCAGGGATGATGTTTACCTTTAGTTCAATGTTACGAACACAGCTGACATTTAAGTAACACAGAAGGATGCATAAAATATGATTTTTTCCACATAGTTCATAAGCCAGTAACGCTTTGTAAGTACAAGAAGTCCTTTACTAGGATATGGAAAATATGATTCACAGAAAAGCTGCATTGAAGACAGCCCTTTACAAAACAATTGTGACATTCCCTGAAGCGAAAGTATCCAACGCATTTCCCAGTTCGTATGCCATGTTAAAAGAGTGCACTTTTAGCAAGAATTTAAATATTCTGTGTATATGACTATTTTAATAGCTCAGAATTTTGAAAACTGAACAGCTGCACTGTATCAATGAATATTTACACAAACACCAACCACACAAGACAGCACTAGTAAAACAGATATCTAAAAAAGGGTAAAGCCATGAACCAAATTATGCAGTTTTTAAAAAGCAACAAAAATACGTTACAAAAAAAGCAAATGTGTTTTGAATGGCTATCCAAAAGTCCTAGAACATTTTATCATAAAAATGTGAGACTTGGGAAAAGCTGTCTAAGTCTCCTGAATGCTCACCTTTGTAGCATAGGTAGGTTTATCTATGGCTTCATCTCCTATGAAAAAGTCCAGATCATCAACACCTTTCATTACCCTCCTCTGAGCCTGGTCCCCCACTTTGGCTGACTCTCGGATTGCAATACCTTAAAATAAACCCAAAAGACAACTTAAAACAAAAAATTTAAAAAGCTAAATACCAAATGATGAATACTTATTTACTTAGGGATTCTTTTCTAGAAATAAAAATTGGGATATAAAAAGTACAAATCATGTAAGTGATCTACCGACAAGCCAATATAGCCGAGTTCATTCTTACTGCGTCCTGCAGGATTCTGGTCACCCATCCCTCATTAATGTAAATAATAATTCACAGAAAATATTGGAAATGCATTCTGTTACAGACTACAGCAGTCACTAAACCTGTAAAAGTGCAGCATTCCAATAAGCAACACAATTTTCTGAGTTTGAACTCTAGAATAAAGAGGAAGAGCACAGGAGAAAAAGAAAATAAACTGTGTGTTCAAAAGTAAGTATTGAAGTCATTATCCTGGTTGGTGAGAAAATGGAAAGAGGGAGGGGAGAAATCAATTTGCAGTGCTACAGAGAAATCTTTGGAGACACTTATGCTTCCCATTAGCAGCCTGCAACTATCACTAAAATTATTAGATGATGGCTGCTGTAGGCAAGAAGATGAGACAGCAAAAATCAAATCTGGGGCAAGCTAAAAATAAAAATGGAATGAGGTACTGCTAAAATGTAACCTTATTTATATAGGTTTTTTTTTAATAGGTCATAACCAGGATCTAAATAACATACAGCAGAAAATGCAGAGTATGCAGGCATCACCCACAAATACTACTAGCACCAAAAAATTACTCAGGCAAACAATTCTTTTGGAAAAACATCTACACCCCAACAGGTTTATAGTTATATAAAACAGGATTTATAGCAAATTCACAGGAAATCCCTGCTATCCCACTTCTTTAACATAAGACATTTAAATCTTTACCAGTGGTTTAGGTTTGAAATAATACAATATTAAAAATAGTGAGACAGTACTGCAGCTACAGCTGGTGAAGAACATGTGTCCTCTTCACTTCTTCAGCCAACAATTACCTTTATAATTTCCTTATCTTTATGCTTTCTACCATGGGTAGCTACAAGGTAGTCTAGATGCATTAATAAATAGTGAATTGGCAAAGTAAAAAGCAGTGTTTAACATAAATGGATGCAACAGATGCCATTGAAGACGTAAATACATAGTCAGTGCTGCTATTTCTATATCTATATAGCATTTCAGAGAAACTATTAAGATATCAATTAAAATCAAGAACACCAGAAAAGTGTAACATTTTAAACAAGTTTAACACACACAAAAAAATTAAAGAGTAAATCTGTTCAACAAAAGCATGGTAAATGTGCAAGAACATTTTAATTGGTAAACGCACACCCAAAAGGAACATTTTCTAATAGAAACAACTTTTTTGAATATTAAACTGTCTACAGTCCCAGACAATGTAAATAAGGCAGACACCACCTGCACTTTAGTACTTAATTTGATTGGAAGCCTTCCCCAGATTATCCAGGCTGTAACCATGGTGTCAGGTAGACAGGAGGTAAATTGCATTCTGTCTACTCAAGAGTCCTGGCAGAAAAATAATGGAGATAAAAAGGATATTGGGCTGGAGTTCTCTTCATCTTTGTCATAGCAACCAAGAGCTGGTTTAATGAGCAACAGTCCTAGCTAACTGCAAACAAGGAGCTCTGTTTAGCTACACTCCAGCCAAAGATGCTAACACGATGAATATCACTTCCCAGATGGACAAGGGACTACGATGGCTGAGTGGGGAGTTGGAAGCACGTCATTTAATCCTGGAAGTGCTCAGTGACAGCAGTGTATATTACAATTTGGAGGGACAGAAAAATCAACTCACATGATGGGATAATGAACTGAGGTTCTGTATTTCCTGCATAGCCAAGCTTCGTATACCTAGAAAAAAAAATTATCACCAGGTCATTAGATGCACTTAAAGGCAAAAACATGAAGAAAAAAATACTTCCAATTCTCTCCACTTCTTAAAGTGAAGATGAAACATGCACCACATGCCATGTCCACATTTTCTGGGTTATGCTTTCAAGTATCATCCTGCTGAGAAGAAAACTCAGAAGTGGTAAATATTTTAGGTGTTAATTTATTTTTCAGACAACTTCAGCTTACAAATTTTGCTAGTGTTATTCGGAGCTATCAAATGTGAAAACTCAACTCTTACTTCTTCCATCTTGTTGACCAGCTATGACAAAGGACAGGCAGGTCACATTCCACCCTTTGGTAAAAATAGGGTCGTGCAGAGTTTACCCTTCAGTTACCATGACCAAAGAGGGCCTTAGACCTTACATATTTGTTTAATATCCTCAAATGCAGGGGAAAAAAAAAAACCAAAACCGTGTCACAAGTACAAACCACAGCTGAGAACCCTTGTTACAATCCTGATACAAGTCCCTTTCAGGCCTTGAACAAACCACTCACCTTGTCACAGGTATAGTGCGTGATAAAAGACAAATACTACACCAAAGCAAGCCTGCACTGATGAAATGCATTAGAAGTAGGCAGCAGATGGTACAAAACATTGATAATTTCTTTCAATATACATATAATATCTATTTTAACAAGTAAAGGATCAAGAGTAAAAAAGAAGGGGGAAGAAAAAAAGTAAAGGAGTGTCCACATAAAACCTAGAAATTTCTACATGGTGTTAGTGGCTGCAAGCAGAAACAATTAACATCCCAGACTATGAAAACCAGCTCTCTCTCCTAGGGAAAAAAAAAGAAAAAACCCCACAACAACAACAACAACACCCACTTCAGAAACAGTGTAAAAAAACCCAACCCAACTAAATTGATTGAATGCTTGCAGAGACTGATGTCATTCTTGAATATTGGCATTAGCTTGAAACAGAAGTACAACAGCAGCATGATTTGAGGGAATCAGCATTGTTCACATCACTTTTACACAAAAAACCTAAAGCCATGACATTCTTAAATGAGACCAGTCCTAGTCTAGGTCCTAAAGTGAATTTAAAGTCTTAGCCTGCATTCTACTCTCAGTATTTGCAAACAATATTATGCCATGGCCAAAGCAGAGGGTTTGCATCTTCATTAGCAGCTTGAAAAGTAGGTTCCTCTTTACAGAGTACTTGGTATAAAAATACTCATTAAGAATCACAGTTTTCTTAGATAAAGGAATTAAATCTAAATTGAATTATCAATGACCTTGGAACTTAAATATTTGTACTTTCAACATCTCTTCAAAGCTATAGCTTCAATAGACTTCAAACAACAGTTAAAAAGCCATTCCCCCCAAGGCTAAAAAGACAAGGACTGTGTTTTGGAGGCAAGCGTTTGTTGGGTTTTTAATCATCATTATAGACATATGCTTTCAGTCTAATCCAAAGTGTTTATGCACACTTGCTTTGGCTCTCAGAAAAACATAATCAGAATGTTAAATTAGACTGATTGTAAAGAAGGCCATTACTAGTAAAAATTATTTTTATGATTATTATTGCATAGATCCTTCACATTTTAGAATGAGGCCTACCTAGGGAACATTGTTAAGACATAATAAGCAACAACAGGAGTTCCACTGGGATTTAAGACCAGTACAGGACACTTCCTCTTATTTCTCTCTCCGAAATGAATCTTGACTAAATGAACATAATGAAAACCAAGGAAAATCCTTTTTGGTTTAAAAGATCTAGTTTCAAGACTTAGAAATGACAACTAGGCAGAAGCCTCATCAAAAGAGCCCTTCAAGCCTCAGTAAAAAAAACCAAAGACAACATATACATACACATACATGTAAATACATATATACACTTTTTAATGCAATTTTTATATATCTGTGTGCACAGATAAATTAAAAGGTTGCTGCAGTCTAACCAGAACTCATTTCTTAAACTAAAGTCTGGCCAAGAGGTGAATTCAGTTTGCCATCTTTTCCCCCTCAATACACATGCTAAACTCACACCCACTCACAGTACTAAAAAAAGAAAACACTCTGTAAAAGTCAATTTGGGCTACCAGTCTGAAAGAGCTTTACCTTCCCTCTCAAGAATAGATCAGATCCCCCTACTGGAGTAACTTGTAAAGTTACCAAACCCCTAGAGCTCAGTATTTTACAGATTCATTTTTAACCTGGGTTAATTCACCTAGTGAAAAAACTACAGGGTAAATTTATTTCTCAGTATAATGAAAAAAATTCTCTTCAAAGAACTCATCTCACAGAAGGTGACAAATGGAAAGATTTCTTTTGCATGCCATTAATCCATGAAAGACTAATACTAAAACTATGAGAATAACTAAATTCTCAGTTCAATGCTGAAGCAAAGAAGCAGTGAAACAAAACCTGTTTTAAAAAAAAAATCTATTTAGGATCAAACAAGGGACAGATTGGAACAAGTAGCCACATTTCAGGTGTTTTGACAAAACCAAATGGAAGGAAAATTCAAATTTCTCCCAAGACCACTGAGAAAGAGAAGGAAGATAGATTATGCAGTTGTGCTGCTCTTTGCTATCCAGAAGCCTCAGGACATGGCAGACTTGGTCCCAGATTTCTGTTTTGCCCAGCAGGACCCAAACTCATTCCACCTCTCAAGGGTACACTAAAGTGTTCGTGTGACCCACTTCCAGGACCTCCTACAGAAAATACTCCCTCTCCTGCATGATATTTAAATATTCACTGACCAGAAAGGCTCTGGACTTAAAACAGTTACAGAAGCTACCTGGTCTCTAGTCCCTTCTCCAATGAATATTTAAGCATCTAAAACACAGTTTTCTTTCTCCTGGGTTACAGCCTAGCAGACTAATGGCAATGCAACATCTTGTGATTTGTAAATTACAGAGACAGCTGTAGCGGAATGTGTAGATAATCAGTATTCCAAGTTAATTTCATTAAAAGCAGCAATTTGTTGCCAGTGAGATAGGAACCTACTGGAAACTGGCCAAAATATAGGATACTGCACTAAAAATTAGCAGAAAACTGATCCAATAGACTAGGGCTATTTCATGCAAGGAGATTTGGAGGACTACTCATTTTTTTAAATCTCTGGAAATTACATATTGTTGAAACAAGCAAATTCTAAAATAGTGTGGTCTCTTCCATAGTGTTTTGCCAGGGTGATGAATTCGTACACAAGCCAGTTTCACCAGCTTTTGCATGAGGATTGGTAATCCTAACCCTGTTCTCTTCTGAGGTCCCACCAAGACAGAAGGATGGAAAACCTACACCAAGAAATTACTCCAAAGATATACAAATGGACTGCACTAAGAAGCAGATGCTGCACCCTTAACCACTTTAGAGAGAAGAGATGTTTTGGAAAATTCTTCCCAAAGCGTGAGAACCAATCACAAACTCAGGCAATTGCTTTATCCATCTGAAAACACAAGACATCCAATTTTTCTCTGTACAAGTATGCAAAAGACCAAAGCCCAAATGTAACGATTTTAGTATTTCATCACTATTGCTTTTTTTGGTCCACATCTTTAAAACAATGTGTTACATTCACACAAAAAAACCTCTGAAAAGATAGATATGATGTGATTAAAAATAGCAGAGTGCTTTGAGAAAGTCCTGTAAACAAACAAATAGCCTCTGTAAATAGAACACTTTCTCTGACAGCTGCATAACCAGGCTACTGCTGCCAGAACACCTGTGATGCCAGGCTGCCATAGCAGACTCTATTATCATTATTACAAATACGTCTGAGGGACTTGCAACACAAGTTCTTCATGAACGTTTGGAAAAGCACTTTTGAAATCAAGGGATGGGAATGAAGAAGGGATGAAGGAGAAAATATCAAATAGAAAAAATATCTATTATGTCTGCACAATTTACCCAAGAGCACCAGTAGCCACTATAAGAATAAAGAGTACAGTAGAGCCATTGGGTTTCTTGAGGAAGTCTAGCACTTTACAAGACTGAAGCCTGTGATTATAAACAACAGTTAATTAACTCAAGCTCCTTAGACCCAGAGCAGCAATTACAATAATGCCTGTTCACATGTCCCACATGTGAAGAGGAGAAGTAATACTTGGCTAAAGCAACTCATTAGGCATCAGAAATATAGTAAGAGAGGGGAAACATAGCATGTTCTGAGGCTCCAGCTACCTTTAATAGCAACAACATCAAAAAACACCTTAACCTTCAAGTTTTAAGACCCAGTCCAGCTCACTTCTCCCAGAAATCAAGTATTTAGCTCTAAATCCATCAGTAAAACTTTGCCAAAGTACTTTTCCTTTACCAAAAAGGAATGGTTTCAATAAAAGACACCCAAACCAGAAGCACTCCTCAGTGTCTGCAAATACACTGAAGAGAGGTATTTTAAGACATCTTTGTTTTGCTCACCCACCTACTGCCTTTCTGATGTCCCACAGCTAAATGCCAATTAATAAAACTAGTTATGAAGTTTAAAGCTACTTAAAACAGCAACATAAAAAGGCCTGGTAGTCCTAAGAAACTAAAAATAGCATGCCCTTCTCCACAAAAGGAGTGACAGCAATGTGTAAACCGATCACGAGGAGAACCTCACGCAGAGAAAATCAAGATGTAGTGCATCAAAACTGCACTATGTCATTTGCAAATACTAATGGAAAAGATTACAGCACATTATTAACTCTTTCTGCAAGATTTGTGAATAAAGAGTGAACAGTTTATGGCAAAGGAAATTCGAGTCATCTATCCAATAGACTAAAGGAACATTATCCTGTCCTGAAGCAGTATTTTTCTCACTGAAGGTCTTGTACCCATTTTCTATACACCTGTTCTTACTTTATTTGGGGAATTCTGGCATTTTACAGGACTGAGGCCTGTGGCTGCAAACAACAGTAAATTAAGCCAGCTTCCTTATACACAAAACAACAACAAAACCATTCTTTTAACAAATGTCTTAAAATCCCTTACATGAAAAAAAGATGGATTAGTGGCTGGACAGAACACCTCATTCACTAGCAGAGATTTAAGTAGAAAAGTGTGTTTTATACACACAATGTCCCACAGTGCACATCTGCACATACCCTTTGCTTTCTGCTATGCTCTCTCAAGTTTTTCATCTGAAAGCCCTTTCATGAATAATTTGAATGAATTGTTTGAAGCTTGTAACCCAAAGTAGATCCATTCCAACAATAAGAAGGTTTTCAGCCCACACAGAGGAAAATTCCAGAGACTGCGTATAAATGAGTCAAGCTACTTCTCCTGGCTGCTTTTGTTCAGACTAATTTCATCCTGAATTCTGCAAGATAACTTATTTCACATTCAGTAGGCTCTTTGCTGAAAAGTCTTCCATGTTTGAGTGCCCTACAGCAAAGTCATGCACTAGTCTCACCAGCAGAGACATCATGTTGTCTCCTATGAATTAAGATCACTGGGAGGCATTGAAAAACAAACGTGCATCATTTGGGGACTATCCAAACCCTTCCTGAAACAAAACAATATAATGCCCCCCCAAACCCCATCAGCTTTACCCATGCAAGCACTAAACAGATTTCAGAAATTCTACTTCAATTGTTATTTCTTTGAAAGGACACAATAAGCAATGTCCTATCCTTATTTATTTTGTGTAACTGTTGGCCAGCAATATCTACTACTAGTGTAACGCTGGAATTACTCCACGAACTGAAAGCCAAGGGGGTCTTATGCAAAAGGCAGACTTGGCATTTAATGCCTTTTCTGGATTTTATAGTTTATACTGTACCCTTTTTAAAGGCTCCACCTAGACCTTCCATTTCTCTCCAAAACTATCAAGCAGTAGTCCTGTAATATCAACAGACCCGTGGAGAACAAATACTTATAATATCTTCAGAAGAAACCTGGGAAACTACCAAGAAGTATCTAAAGTACAAGCAGAATTATATACAAGGTAGAACCTAGTATTTATTCTACTTCCAAAGTCTCCAGCTGTGAACTCCAGTATTCCCCACTGAGGGAACAGAGCTGGTTTCTGCTACACTAAAGTATAAGCAGAAACAGGCAAAAACTTCTAAAACTTTCGTGACAGTTTAACAGAGACGTATTTCAAAATGTGACACACTTTTTCAGGAGAAGGCAATGTGGCACCACAACATTGGAAAGTGCTTCCTGTGGTTATCTAGGGATTGGGGTTTCTTGATTTGGTTGGATTAGCTCGGGGTTTGTTTTTTTAAAGACTGTTTAGCTCAGGAGATTTTAAAGACAACTTTCCAAGTATGAAAGAAATTAAAATAGTGTTGCAAATTCCCTGCAGAGGAAAGGCTAAATTAATGCAATCAGTGACACCGAGTCTGACAAGTAAAGCTACTGCATGAATAGTTACTCATGGACCGGTGCTTCACTTCTTCTCCTCAGAGCTGTCTGTAACTGTTGGGCCAAAGGAAAGGTATTAATTAGCAAAAGCACACCACAGACTCAGTATTACCTTCATTACAGCTCCCTCTGACACCTCCCCCCCTAAGGCACAGCAGGACTGGATGCTGAATGGGTCTTCTCCAGCAGAGAGAGGTAGGACAGACCCGCTCCTGGAACGCCTCCCAAACACAGCCTCTGCAATTCAGAGTCACTTCTGCCCTCCAAGACTTGAGTTACAAAACTTGTGGCTTGTTTAAGTACGGGATAAATCTCACAGTGATCCGAGAAAGATGAAGGGATGACCCAATGACCAAGCGCATCACTGGACTAAGGCAGCCCGCTCCCACCTCAGCTGAAAATGCTAAAATTGGGGACGGCTGGTTTCAAACGGGGCGAGGAAGCAGGAGCCCGCACTGCGAGGGGCCCGGGGGCAGGAGAGCTGTGCTCGCTGGGCTCCGTGTCCGCGCACAGCACCGCACCGACCGGACTGCGCCCTGCTCGGGCATCTCCGTGAACCTTCCCAGGTATTGTCTCCGGACCGCTCTCAGTGCGGGCTCCTGGCTCCTCTCCCCGTCTGAAACCAGCCGTCCCCAATTTTAGCACTTGCATCATGCGATAGTTCAAAGCCAGAGGATACAAACAAAAACGGGTCCCGAGAGGCGAAAAAAGCACACAGGAACACACACGGCGGGGACACGGCAAGGCTGCCCCGCTCCGCGCTCCGGCGGGATGGAAGGGCAGGAGAGGGAGAAGAAGGACGAGA
>VXAD01007415.1:491582-563604 GCA_013399195.1 Dicrurus megarhynchus
ACACACGGCAGGAGCGCGGCCCCGCGCAAGGAGCGCTCGCCGGCAGCGGGAGGCGGCGGAGGGACGCGGCGCGGAGACCCCCCCCCCGTCCCCAGCACGGGGACCGGCAGCTGGTCCCCCCCGCCCGCACTCACCCGGTGCCGCCGTCGATCACGCAGGGCGGCAGGCAGCTCGCCATGCTGCGGGGCCGGCAGTGCGGGCCCTACGCCACCATCCAGGCGGNCACGGTGACACTGCCACCTGCCTGGGCTGCCCATTCCAAACTGAACTCCCATTCCCCAAAATGAACATCTCTATTTTATGAACCCTGTGCCCAGCACAAATCCCAACCAGCCACTAGACACTGTGAAGAAAATAACCCCAGCCAAAACCAACATGTTCCACTCCTTCCTCCACACCACTGACATCATGGACGGGTCCCGCACTTGCCCTCCTGCTTCTGAGAACGCTCCTTCACCCACATCAACCAGGGCCCCTGCTACATGGCCTGACATGATGGATTTCATCAGCTTAAAAGCTTCTTAGCTATTAATTAGATATTAGAAAATTTAGGTTGGCTATTAGGCAGAGGTTCTGCACCCAGAGGGTGGTTGGGCACTGGAACAGGGTCCCCAGGAAAGTGCACAGCACCAACCTGACAGAGTTCAAAAAGCATTTGGACAAAGCTCTTGGGCACATGGTGTGACTCTTGGGGATGTCCTGTACAGGTCCAGGAGTTGGACTTGATGATCCTTGTGGGGCCCTTCCAACTCAGAATATTCTGGGATTCTTTCAAGCCATATATGATGGCAAAGGCTGCAGTGTGTGTTGTAAGGGGAAGAAGGGGTTTGCCATCCCCCAGCAAATGCTGCAGACGCTGCTGCCCCTCAGAGAAAGACCTGCCTTGGTTCACGTCTCAGTGAAGGTGGGGTTTGCCCCAGGAAAAAACACCAACGTGGAACCAATCACTTGTGAAAACACAAAACGCTATTTCTTTGGGTGCAGGTGGCTGCGCTACAGCCCACAGATCCTCCAGGTCAGCCCAGAATACCAAGTACTAGTACACTTGAGCACTTCAAACAAAAAAAATAGGCTGCAACAAACATCACCTGCAAAGTTGTTGACATCTAATTTGCATACGGGATAATGATGTGTGACTCAGCCCTGGTCACACTGTGAGTGCGTGGTGATGCCAGAAATAGCTCCTCCAGATGCCTTGGCCCCAGCATGAACTACAGAGCAAGCGTGTTTCCCATGAGGGGGCAGTTTCCTCTCCCCCGCCCCCAGCTCTGTGCTGACTGAAGGCCTGTGGAAGAAAATTAATGAGATGCATCTGCTGGTCCTCATCCCCAGCGTTGGTGCGATGGCTATAGACTGTGCATATGTCCTGGGGGGGTTGTTCTGCCGTTTGCCACAAACTGAGCACACTCGCTCAACATATTTGTTCGCTCTGTTCCCCTCGGAGATTTTGGAAGATACAGAGCATGATGGAAGGCAGCCCAATTTGCTTGTTGGATGGGCTCCCTTATCGGTGGGTTGAAACAGCGAATGTTCAGACTCTAATAAGTACCTCCAGAGCTGGGGATTGGAGCGTGATGGAAATTGTCTGCCCCCCCTTGTCTGGCCGGTGAAATCAAACGGCACATGAAAGGCGCTGCTTTAGCATCCAACAGATAAAAGAAAGAATATGCTTTGACTTTCCTGGCCAAAATTTCCCCCCTCCCATGCTGTTGCACAATATGCTGCACTGGGCTCAGAGAATATCTGCTCATATGCTATATGGGCACATCACCATAAACTTTCTTATAATTCTCAACTTTCATTTCATTTTATTTTTTTAAGAAGTTGCTAGCTGTTACAGCTGAGGAGAGAGAACACCTCATCTGGAAACCAGTATTGCAATAGCTCACGTGCAGCTTACAGGCTCTCTGTAGACATTCAATTTGCAAACAGCTGCAGAGGTTTGAAACATTTGTGCCCTGCCGTTCTCTTTTCAAGCTGTTTATAGAGTCCCTTGGGCATTGATTAATACCTGGGTAGCTCTCCCAGCTGTTTGAGTGCTCCGTAACCCACTTCAAGCAGAATCAGCTGAGTTCAAACAATTTAAATAGGAGCCATACACTAAGTGTGTTGATTGTGCCTGAAGTGGGTTAGGGAGCACTCAAACAAGTTGCTTTGTTAGCAGAAGTGAGGGGAGGAGTAACATCTTAAGCTGTTCCAGAAGACATCTGTCTGTAGTATAAATAACATAGAGATAAGTCCATGGAGTACCTGGAACAGAAATTGTGCCATGAAACTATGATGACATATGTCATCTGATGGTCTTAGAGCAATGAGAAATGTGAAAACATTCATTCATCCTGGTGCTATATTAGAAATCCAGTATGTAATGATTATTTAAATGGCAATAACAATAACTAGTTTCTCAGGTAGAAAAGGAAGAAGGAAACACCTGACCTAAGATACAGAGAATGATAAACTCTTCCAAAACCATCATCAGTGTGGCATTTGGAGGATACCCTGGCCTCTCCCTCAGAACACAGCCCTTGTAATTGTCATTTCATGCTTTAAGCGTACAGGCATCATTATCTCCTTCTGCTTTCAACACCAGATAGGTCAGCCCAGTTGCTGAGTTTAAACTGTTCTGGAAGGGAAATGGACACCCAAGGAGATCTCAGTTTGGATGTCTGTAGAGCCTGCCATGAGTTACATAATTTAAGCTTTGTTGTTTTATGTTGGTTTGTCTACACCCCTTTTTCACCACAGCATCCAAATGCCTTCCAGGAATGTGTTAAGTGATGTGGCTGAATATCTGCCACTCTTTCATTTCAGGCTCAAAGGCAGAACTGTGTAGGCAGGAGAGGGTTGGGGGTTTACTTTTTATTTTAGGGGTTTTATCTTAAAGTGTTGATGTTACTTATGTTTACAACAAAGAAAGCAATCTAAGGGAGTAGAAGGTGGTGTAGCTTTGATAACCGTTTACTCCCGTGAGAATTTATTCAGCACTAACAGAGCAGCTCCCAAGAAACTCAGAGAACTTTGAAAATGCACATCTGCACTTAGCTATGAGAAGCCAGTGTGCAAGAAGAGGGTGCTTGTGACGCTTTATGTTAAGATGAGCTGCATGTTGTGTTCTAGGTTGTGCATCTCCAAAGGTAATAGTGCCATACCCAGCTATATCATGTTGCTGTTTCAGGGAAGGGGTAATGGACACCCAGCTTTGGTTACATCTGTAATCTGCCAGGAGGAGACAAGGGTTCTTAAACAAAACAGATACACAAGCTTAGTGACAGCTCAGAGTCCAGGGCCATCACCAGATGAATTAGCAGGTTAACCAATTGTGTTTGCATACCCTCAAAGAAATGAGACTACAAAAAAGGTTTTCTTTGTTTACATAACCTCTCTCCTGCTTGAGATCAGCTTCAGTCAGCTCTTCCTCCTTGCTGAGCTGATCTGTAAAAGCACTCATCTGTCTCAGTGGTACTGATAACACCTAAGATCTGCTAAAGGACTATGCTGCTGGCACTGTGGATCTTCACGTTGGCCAAACAACCTACCTGCAGGCCACATGTTCAAAGTAAATTCTAGTTAAAGGGATAGTAGTCAGGGTGTACATCTTCTTCTTATTTAGTGGACACTTTCATAGAGGCGCTGAGAACATTCTCCTGCACTTCTGCCTCCTCACAGAGAGGTCACCAATATCTTGAATTGTGTAACTTGAGGATGAGGGAGCATTATCGCATTCCCCTGAAGTTTCTGTGCTGTCCAGCTATCACGCTTCATCCAAAATAATTTCAGCTATGTTTTGGAGTATTTTTTAAATTACTTTCAAATCTAAAATTTCAATCTTTAGATACATGGCTGGTCAGCACTCATTCTTTAAACTTTAATTTTTGGTGTGGAGAACTGCTATTATCTCATATTCAGTGAATTACTTTTGAGTTAGAGAAACTATCCCCTCTGATTTTGTTCATCTGACCAGCCACAACCAGTGCTGACATCTCAGTCACAAATACATGATTGAATTCCCACCTTGTTTTCTAACTATCAGAAGCGATGACAACATAAAAAAGACTCACTTCAGAAGCTCAGCTAGTGGCAGCACAAAAGACAGGTCTTTAATCCCTTGATCGTCGTAAACTTGAGGCTGGTTTAAGAGCAGCTGTTACACAGTTGTCATCCTACAATCACTTGGGAAAGGTCACCCAGTAATGATGTTCACACACCAGCAATCATAGAGTGTTAACTCAATCACTAGGAAGTGAATGGATGGAGAAGCTAAACCTTCCCCTTGGCTGCAAAGGCCCCCCCCCAAAAAGAGCAGCAACATAGTGCAAACTATTCCTACAAAGAAAGATATATCTGTAGACGACACATTAGCTTACTGCATATTTATACCTATGCACAGCTCTTTCTAGAACCATTCTTCAGCAGGGTACTTCAGTCCACCTGCAATTTAAAGCACATGAGTACTCCCATTGAAAATAACAGAACCATCCATGTCCCTGAAGTTTTATGTCCTTTAAATAAGTCTGCAAATCGAGGCCTTTAACTCCTGCCAAACAGACCTTAATATACCGTGGCAAAGAACTACAAGCTGCTTATGCAAACAGTCTAAAAAAGTACTTGCTGTCTTTAAATTATATCAGGGTCTTATGATACAAGACAAGTTAAAGAGGGTTTGGCTGACGGGGGACAGAGATGTATTTTGCAGAATAAGTGTCTTATTTCTGAGTGTCTTTCCTAGTTGTGTATCCCACTGTTGTGGGATCACTTGTGTGCTTCATAGATTCATGGGGGAACGTTGCCATTTCTGGCACCTGCCTGTTCAAAAGAAGTTTGTTGTCTCCCAGGTAAAAATGTTTCAATGCTCCTCGGGTTTCTAAAACATCTTCTGTGTCTGCTTTTTCTGTGCTAGGGTTGAACAGAATCAGAATCCAATACTCCTGTTGATATTGTATTACCAGCCATGATATAATCAACTACTTCCTACCTTCCTCTTCCTATAAGCCACTCTAGATTTACTATTGGTGTGTATTTTCTTAAATTTTGCACAGTGACTTCCTACTCCTCTTTCCTGAATGGCCACTGTTAATTTAGATCTACTCAGAAACGTTTTGGGTTCTATCTAATCTATTTTCTATTTATACCACATTCATCACCATGGTAGCTGAATGCCTTAGAAAGTGCCTTTGAGGTAGAAGCTATGAAAAGCTTATTTTAAACCACTCTGATTCTTTGCCTTTAAAATTGAATTCTCACAACTTCATCTTACCCCAGCTGAGAAATTGCCCTTTTGCACTTTGCAAGGAACCGTCTGTAATTTGAAGCCAGGCCAGCATGACTTGGGACCCAGTGTCAGCTGAGAACATCAGCTGCAGCAGCTCTGATACCTATGTAAATAATACACTTATATTTTGATAGTTCTCATATTCAAAGATAAATATTATGATATAGAACATTCATCATTAATTAAATCAGCAGTTCCTCAAATGTGAGCAAAACCAGGAGACTTGCAGTAAACTTATGATCAGTTTCACCTATGTTAACGTGCCTACCTCAAAATCTGATTCTTGACTGTGCAGTCTAAGTCTGCATATCAATGTGTATATGTATATATAATGACGTGACTGTGTCGCGTGGTTTTAAAACAGGACACCCAATTTTGTTCCATATACTCCATATACTTTGTGATGCTGCACCATGAAATTTGCAAAAAATTGCACCTCTAATTTTAAAAAGAATTCACCAGAAGCCATGTTTTTACATCGGGGATTTTACACCTGCACTTCTGAAGAATTCTGGCAAACAACAGAAGGTCTAGCCAGTACCTGGGGAAGGTCTGAACTATTCCATTCATCAGCAATACACTAATGAATTGTAAATTTAATGAAGAAAAAAGAAGTCTGCCCATACTGAACATGGGAATAGCACAGAGTCAGCTGTATTTGTCAACTTTTTATATTAACTGTAGTGTTCACTTTCAAATTCCTGCACTGGGTTTCCAGTTTGGTATTCTTAGGAAAAAAGTTTAAATTATCTGATAGTTTCTTCCCTTCCTCCAATGAACTCACTGGGCAATTTCAACCAAAATTGAGTCAAGGGTAGAGGCCTGAAAGATTTCCTGGAGTTGTATAAAGAAAAGCAGAGATTCTTACGGCGGAAAGCCAGTATCACCCTCACAGAGAGACTGCAGTATCAGCACAGCTCTATTATTAGACAACAACAAATTAACAAATTATCATGGCAGAGGCAACTTCCCAGGTGCCACTATCTAAAGGACTATTTGCTTATTTTGCCTGAAATAGCTACAGAAACCCCACATAAAGGCACAGAACACAGCGACGAATCTGTCACTGTTGGAGCATGTACAGCCACCCAAATAAAAACCACCAAGACAGAGAGAGATTCAAGTTCCTGCAGGGGTACTCCAGGATGCAAACAATAACCCAGCTCCACACGATAGAGAACCACCCCCGCTCTGAGAAGCACGTCACCCGTATGCGTGTGCTGAACCTCCTGTCCAATGGTTCCATCCTTAAGTAAAATCACCTGCAATCTGAACTAAGCCTCTATTACTCTAGATTGACAGCTGCACATCTTGTCTCTTGTGCACTGAATGGAATATTTTCTCCTATTACTGGCTGAGTCATTAAAATACCATTCAGATAACTTTTATGCAATGTAGTTTTTATCAATATCAAGCCTGCTCGAGTTTCGTGGTTTGGTAAGTTTCCCATGACATGCTGTTCATAAAGCGTAGATGTGTTTGTCACAACGATGCCATATGAAACCTCCTCGGAGGCCCAGAAGACCTGATGGTAACAGAGAAGTGATTTCTTCATACAGACCATGAAGCAAACAAGAGATCACAATAATCTGATGAGACGATCTCAACATCCTCCAGCCCAGCCTACCTCAGCAGACATGTCAGTAGACTCGTTTGGACAAGCAGTTTGTTGTGTGTTTTCTTTTAAAATACATCAAATGAGTCAACACATCAACAAAGCAGCAACATATTTTTCCAGTTACTAAATGCATTTGTTAATTAGCCAAACCAGAGATACAGTGAAGCCTCTTTGTGATGAAGTCTTTGGTTCTCCAAGTCACCGCAGCACTGTCACACACAACACAAATATCATTTTGATCTAATCAGGCTTTAAGAAAACATTTATTGTAGCTGAATACAGCTGTCAAAAAATCACAGACATCCAAACTGCATGTGACAGGATCAACCCCAGAGGCACAAAACAGGGTCTGACCAAGCCTTGCTGCAGGAGTAGGGCACTAGCTGGTCTAAAGCACCATTAAAAGCAACATGCCATTCCTCATCTCCTAAACCCCTGCTATTTAGACCAAGTATCTCTCTGAGTCTGTGTTTAACTTTCCTAAGCAGCAGAACTATTTTTAAAAAAGCTTTTGAGGAAAAACTTGTGAATTTTTCAGGTTGCAACAAGTCACACAGCAGAAGGGCTTTGAGGCTGGTACTGGCATACAGTACTTGGAGGTGGAAACCCAGCCTTCCACAGAGGCCAGGGGCTAATTCTCTTCAGTAACATGAAAATCCTGGGATATTCTTTCTACCAACAGTGGAACGGGCTGCTTCATTCTCCAAGGCCTTCCCACAAAAAAATTCACAAAAACGGAAGCTAGATCTTACTTCTAACTCAAGGAAATACATCTTTATTGGGCATTTGCATATTAAAATTCCCAAAAATCTCTAGTTGGACTTAACTCACTGTGAGTATTCATCCAATTAGCAGTAAAAATGCTGAGCGTGGGGGTGTTGTTTTGACTCTTAAGTTCACAGGTCCAACATCCAGCAGCTGTCACCCACTGCCAAGTGCTCAGACCTGGGGTTGTTGTCCATTGATTCACACCTTTTTTTCTTTCTCTACCTCAAACACCATAAAGGTTTATGCCAGCCTTAGCATTTTAAACTTACATAAGATCAGTCACTTTCAAAACTTATTATTTCCCTACACAATATATCAAGGGAAACCCATCCTCCCAAAGCAGTATTTTCATCTTCTACTATATGGATAAAGATAATTGTCTCAAATGTGTTTTGCCACTTCTTCCCCCCCAGCTCCTGTGTCTCCACTCATACCTCCCTGCATCCAGCTCCACTTGTTTTGGGGCAGTGAAATATTTATCAACTAGCAGATAAACTAGACTTTTTCCACAAAGTACAGAATTTTGCTAATGAATAACAAAATGTTTTGATACTACTGCCATACAGAGGCAACCCCCATGTTCTGAATCTCCTGTATCGTGGCATCAGTGTTTGCGAAAACAAAGCCTTTCAAGTCTGTGGACACCTGGTTTCACACAACACCTTCACGTACACCGTAGTGCAACAGGTCTGTTCTGCAACTGGAAACAAAAATACAGTTGCAGCACCTGTAAACACATGCAAACCATTCCTAATCTTTGTATCTCAGCTACGGGCAGCAGTGACGGCGCAGCCGCGTGGAGTGGGCTGGGGGTGATTAACCGAGTGGGTGGCGCTTCCATTGATCTCCTCACTCTGCTTGTTACCCAAGCAAAGCAGATCAAAGTTAAATTAAATGTACTTACCCACACTACAAGCAGACCCCCAGCTGAGGCGGACATGCATGGCCACTATGCCATAAATCCTTGCATATCAGATTTCCTCTTGCCTATACTCCCACTCTGAGAAAGGCTTGTAGCAACTCTTGAGAGCAGCTAAGGAAGAAGTACTGTACTTCTCTGGGAGTTGTATGGGTGCCATGCCTTTCCTCAGCTGGTTTTGTTTTGTTGTTTGTGGGGGGTTTTTTTGCATAAAGTCAGCTGTCATTACAGCAGGCTATCACACCATGAGGTTCAAAGTAAGAGACTATCAGCAGATGCAAGCAGTGAGGTGAAGATTCAGTACTAATAATCTCAAAGCCTGACAAGAGGAAAGTGGGAATCACACACTGACAAAATAAGCAGATGCAATCAAGCAGCTGCACCCTTTACAATAGAGCAAGTTTTTATCTTATCTATTTATTACAGATGCACTATTACTTTTCCACTTAGCCAGGCACTCTGGCTCCCTCAGGAAAGGTATGAAATTGGCCTGAAAAAAATAGGAAAGAAAAATGTTCATACTGTTTGAAAAATGCATCTGCTTCACAGCTTTGTAGATGAAATAAGAGATTCTAATGTAATTCAGAGCTGAGTGTTCCACAGAATGAGGCAATAAAGACTATCCAGCAGTCACAGTCTGCTGGGCACACTGCAGGGACACAGTCACTGCATCATCACTTTGTGAACCCTTACTTACTTTCTAATGACAATGGCATGGGTCATCTCTGTGCACTACACCCCTGACACCAGCATTCCTGCTGGAATTTGGAAAAAGCTAAATACAAGGGCTTGTTCTAGATTGACTTCTCTAATATAATTCAGTTTCAACAACAACAAAAGCCTGCTGATTTAAGAGCCAGAAGGTCAGATCCTCCCCATTTACATTACCAGCAACTCAGCCAGGTTGGGAAACTCAAAATAGTGATTCTGACCACTTATTGCAGTACCAAATGACTCTCAGAGGAACTTATTGTATACATATACATGTATGTATGTTTGTATATACATCACTATCAACTTTTGTCATCACTTTGGAATAAACCTTACCTGAGGTCTGAAAAAGAAGAAACATACTGAGCCCCTAAAGGTTGCCTCATAATTTTGCTTTCTGAAATGCTCCCTGGAAAAAAGTAAAATAAAACATGATCTTAGTATATCCAAGTAAACCTTACACAGGAATTCACTGCAGAACACAGGTGGAGATGATGGTAGTAGCCTTTTAATGGTAACTCAGTCTCTGCAGCACACTGCTAGGGTGTTAAAAGACCCAGACTCTTCTTTCCCACAGCTCCCACTTCTCTGGTAAGATCTTCCAGCCATCAGAATACAAAATGCTCAGTCCCACTTCCATGCATCTCCTATGACAGCTGGCTCACTGAGCTGCAAAGAGGACAACATTCAATGGGCCAGTGACAAAGTAAGCATCAATCTGACTCCTTAATTATGAACACCTCCAGAAGGCAGGAATCTGGTTCCCACTCAGTGACTGCTTGTATTTTTGCATTTAAGATTCCACGTATCATTACCTACCTCCCTAGAACTCAGTATTCTTGATCTGCAAGGAACAAGGACACCCCCCAGGCAGTCCCAAGTCGCCTGACACCTGGTCTCAGACACATCTTCATCTCATCAGCTATCTCAGGAGCTTCTTCCTCAGCCCACAGGCTTCATCATCCCATAGACTGATTACAAACAAAAGGAGAGGTATTGCCTCCAGCATACTGACCTGGCCTTGGAGCTATCTGTCCTCACTTTGAATCACTGCCAGGTGGCCAGGACTTAGTTTTGAAGCATTATTTCACTTTAACCTAATGCCTGAAGCTACTTGGTCATGTTTTCAAAAGCACTTGTGCAACCTCAGATCCCCAGAGTCACTTTCAAACTGACTCACTGAAAACACTCTCTACAGCCTCCTGTTATCTCCAGAGGACAAGAGGTGAGTAAGACTGAAAACCAAAGGAGGTAAGTAGATATATATATAAATATGTGTACACAGTGATAACATTTAGCATCACAAGAAAAATGCATAGAAAGATATTTTACAAATTACGTAAACCACTGAATTTTGAAGTACAAATGAAAAACTCCTTGATATAAACCAAGGATACATTTCCATTTCAGTAGAGGATTCTCTAATGGCCCAGTGGTTTCTCTTATCAGTGCTTTGAACTAAGTGGTAGTTCCTCTGTTTGGAGGTAGTGAGGTTCAAACCATGAAGAGCTTCACTAGTTAAAAACTTTTATTTTAAACTGAACTGGATATCAAACTAGAATACAGATCTTGACTATCACTTGACAGTTTCTTCTAAATTCCCCTTTGATGCCCGGTTTGGAACCTAGCACTTGTGAGCAGGTTATTTCCTCCCCATCCTCATCAAGCAGACTGCCGCAGGGCTGTCTTGTCTCCTTGCAGGTGGCAGGAAGAAGTCATCACAAAAAGGAAATCCTATCATAGCCTAATCAGCATTATTTTGAGCAGCTTTGTCTGCTAAAGGAGTCCCTGCTCCTACATTGTTCCTCCTTGTACCTCCTAGGTTGCTGCAAATAAATTAGAGCAAGGAGCTGAGCTAGCTAGCCCCCCACCTCTTCTTTTTCAGCCAGAGTTTTTTTAAGTCAGATTAGCTCTCCCTTTGCACTTCACCACATGCCCAAATGCTTGTGCCAGAGTAGCAGAAGGAGGAGTAAGAGAGTGGGAAGAAGTGGCTGGAAGTAGGAGGAGGTGAGGGAGCAGAAGGGACTTCTTCAGTTCTGAGGCCTGCAGCCTCAAAAAATAACTCTCTCACTGGGATCAAGTACTCCCGGGGTGCCCTTGGGAGGATGGATGTGCTCTCTCCCTGAAATGCTTCACTTGATCAATGTTCGTGTACTGGAAAATACCTAATTTGCTGTAATGAAGATCTGCCACTGAATGCATCATTTTTCCAGTGGGGACATTACCTGTAACAGACAGAGGGATTCAGGCAGCCACTGCCAACATCTCCCTCAGTGTGTTGGCCTTTGGGCTTTTGTATGTCTCCAACTTTGTCTTAGGGCACTAAACAGATTCTCACCTAAAGCAACACTGTAAGCAGGCATTCTGTTGCCTCAGATTTCACACAGCCCACAGCACAATCACAGAACCTGCAAGCGGCTCGGTTATATTTAGAATCCCACATTGTCATTACTTTCATCCTCCAAAACGGAGGTGGGGGGGAAATAAAGAACAGAGGCAGATGAGGAATGCACAGCTGGAGAACGTCAGCAGGCATCGCAGCACCGGCTGGGCCTGGCTCACCTCCTGCTTAACTGAAAGGGAGTGGGTGAGAAAAAGAAAATGGACATTTATTTCTCCTGCCGTGATCAACACCTGGCTGCCCCTGCAAAGACAGTGCTCTGGTCATGCTCCAAGCATCGTTTTCTGTGCCAAGTCGCTGCTGCCACTGAGGAAGGAGCGGGCGGTGGGACAGGATACGAGTCAAAGAGCTGCCAGTGAGGAGGGGAGCACGTGGCTGCTACGTGGACTGAAATATCCCACAGACAAAGCACAGCGAGACAACATGCCATAAGGACAAAAGGGACTGAAAATAAAAGGTGACAAAATGAAAAAAGAAAGCGGTGGCACAGTTCATCTAGCCATACAGAGGTCAATACATGGCCATATGTACGCAGAGATTCTTGTAATTAATGATTTAAATAATTTTTTTGCTAATTCCCTTGGATGTGAAGTGGGATTTTTTTCCCAAGACAGGATCCCAAGAGAAAGAGGGCAATATCAATAATGCAGATAAAGTCTGAATTCTACTTCCAAAAGATATTTCCACAATTGCTCAAACATATCAGCACTGTTTCCCATTCATTCTCCAGGCCCCTCATTTATGTCTGTGTTAAAGCATGAGCAGAGTTGCTTCCAAGGGAGGCAAACTGACCTATTTGTGTTCCCTTTCACTGCTCCTGAGGCAGCTTTATTTAACTTCTCAGAGGCAACTCATTTCTTGACAGCATGGAGAACACTTGCTCATGCAGCTGTAATAATGGATAAAATCACCCAAATTATGCCTTTATTTTTTTATCTCCATGGTACTTTTACATTAATTTGTGGTCTTGGGGATTACTTTAGTGAAGGCGTTGGCCTGTTGGGGCTTTGCCAATGGCAAGAGGGAAAAGGGAATAGAGAGAAAGATTCTGGCTATTTTATTTTATTTTTGAAGGAACTATTAGGTTCTCTTTAGAAGGGCAGACAAACACAACAGTCTGCGGAAGCCTCCAGATTATGGGGTGAGAAGAGCTTTTCTGGGCCCCCATAACTCTGTTAATCTCTAAATAATCCTTGTTATCTTTCATTTCAGGAAAAAACACAGCAATATTAGGGGCTATCATGTTCAGTTAGAAGCTGTGGTGTTAATCTCCAAGTCCTAAACACATCAGGCCCTATCTCCCCTCTCTTCCCAGCCAGCCCCATTCTTTCCTAGTCCTTTGCTCTCAGCATCCTCAGTACCAGTCAGACCAGTGATTCCACTTAAGTGATGCACATATTTTGCAGATGTTTCCATGCCCCATTCTCCTCCTACAACTGCATCCTGAGAAGCAGATTTTCCAGTTAATATAGACACAGATCAGTCTCTAGAAACCCAGGACCTTTTGTTGATGGCTGTGGGGTGTCAGAAACCCTGCTCTTATTGCATAGGATTCTTGTAGTAATTTTTAATATTTCAGTTAACTTCTGAAATACCTGTTGGACATGGTGAGGTTCTCAGAAATCCTTGGTCATGGGCTGTGCAGCTCCCACAAATCTGCTACTGCTTCCCAGCTTTCCAAGTTGTCCTAGACATCTCCCTTGTTATTGACCATCTGTTTAATCAATCCAAGCAAGTGCTTGCATGCAGGTCTTTGGGGGAAGCACTGTAACACACTTGTTGATGCAGTTGCTCTGTGTGAAATCACTCTTGTTGAAATTCTGCTGCCATCAGAGGATTTATCCCGAAATTGTTTTAGCTTACAGATCTATTGCAATTCCCTCACAAATGAAAGGGTGGAAACTGCCCTGTGTTGGGTCAGGCACAAAAACCATTTTGGATCACCTCCAGGTGGTCTGGAAACAGGGTTTTTTTTTCTGGACACTTCATTTCATGCTTCAGAATTTCAGGCTTTGTTTTTGAGACTAAATCTCACAAAGGATAAATTAATCTCTGAGATTTAACAGTGCTTTGAGGTCTCCCTGCAACTGTAGTCACTTTTTGCCAACCTAAATACAGAGGCATGTCCTGGCCTCTCTCACTTCTGGTTTCATGATGCCATCTCTGCACCACGGAATTGAGCACCAAAACCAGGGTACCCTCCTTCCTCTCACCTCCATCAGGTCCCTGCAGGGTTGCAGGGCTGAACAGGTTCAGTGCACAACCACCAGCACAGCCCAAAGGAAGCAGCAAGAACATGCAGCCCAGAGGGTTCACATCTTCCAGGAGCAGCTTGAATTTATGTTGTTTTAAAGCAGGCAGGCAATTGCAGCCTTAGCCTGCACATAGAAAATTTTAAATTGCTCAGGTGTGGTTTAGCGAAGTGCTTAATGTTTCAATAGAACACTGTTCACTGCTGCACTGATTATCACAGATTATGGCAGTGAAAGAGGTGAACATGTTTTCGTGATCTACATAAGCTGAGAAAGTATGTCAGAAAGCCCCATTTGCAGAGAAAGGATGTTATCACATAGTTTTCCCCCAGAGACTACCATTACCAAATCTCAGTTCTACCTTTTTTTTCAAATGTTTCTGTAAGAGGAAGTCTTTTTGTAACCTATCCCTCAGCAAGTTTGTTATAAACATGCATCATCAGAAGATTCAGGCCATCACTACTTATGTGAGTACACAGAACACACAGTTGATGTAAAAAATGTGGTTTATATATTTTTAATATATTTATTTAGAATTATTTATTTAGAATTAATTTTCTGCAGATATACTTGAATGTTGCCTTACAAATTTGCTGCTTCAGTGAACATTCCTATCAGCAAGTTACTATGAGGGCGTGTGCACAAAATCGAGCATTGAAATAGGTATGAACACAAGCAAAGTGAATACATTTAAAAATTAGAAAAATGCTACTTCTCCCAAAGTGAATTTTTGCAGTAGTGTCTGAACACACTGAATATAGGAAATCAAACAACACAGGATGAGGTTCCCAGGCCATGACAAGCCATCTAACCTAACAGAATGTTAGATGGCTATTTTCTTTAACAGTAGGAAGAGGTTTCCCATCCTAGGGGAGTTTCAGTACTTCAGAACCCAAAGAGCAAAGTCTTGTACTCTAATTCACCAGTGAGCTGAGCCAACAAGAACATGTTTTAAATCCTTAATTTTAACTATGGCCTCCTTTCATTCAAATATCTTCGTGTATTTAACATTAAGATCTGAAAAAATGTTTCATGGGGCAGTTTTCACACTCAAATTGTTAACCTAGGATGTCTCAACAACTTCCAAAACACTTCAACCTTAAGTTTTTGAAGACGAGAAATCTATCCCACTTGTTTTTATTCAGCCAAGAGAGTCCACAACAACTGTTTTCTGCCAGACTTTACTGTCTGATAGGAGAACTACAGATCATTCCACTGTTGACTGACCCAATTCTATGTTGCTCCCATGACCATCTTCCATCCTCATGACAAAAGAACCACAAGCATGCCAGGGTGCAGCATGTTCTCTGCAACTCTCCACATGTGCAACTTCACAGCAGTTACTGCAAGTTGCCTTACACAAGAGACTCTCTGAGGCTGATGTAACATCCATTGTGGATAATGCACCTTTCCACAGTACCAGGAGACAGAAAGGTCTCTGACAAAGCCATTGCAAAGCCGTCTTTGATCCGTATCCATGGTCACAGATGTCCAGTTTGCACAGATTGGAACTTATGAGAATCTTCTAAGCAAGGAAAACCCTACAGACCCAGGCAGGTCACAGGCAAACTCACTTGAGACTCCTCTAGCTGCTGTGTGGAAACGAGGATTGCAGAATTAGAGAAACAGGAATAAGCTGCTGAAGGCCATTTGAACCAACCTCCCACTCAAAGCCTGAGTGTCACCAACTATAAATCAAATCAGCCATGGATTTATTAGACTGAGTCTTGAAAACCTTCAAGGACCAAGATTTCACAACTCTGCCAAAAAAATGTATTCCAGTGCTGTACTGTCTTCCTACTGAAGAAATTCTGCTAATGCCCAGTTTCAATCTCCCAGGATGAAAACTGTGGCCCTTGCCCTCAAATTTGCTCTGAGTTTCCACATTTCACAGTAAGTTTCCAGTTTGTGTTGCTGCATGAGGTTATTCTGCTCCAGGTACCAGGCTTCACACACCTTACTGAATGTCTTAAGGTCCAATCCATAGGTGTTTGAAGATCCCTCTGGATCTGAAGCTCTGTTGTTCAGGGCGCTAATCATTTCCCTTTAGTTTAGCATCACACACAGGTTTTTAGAATTTGCATTCTCACTGATCACAATGAAAATATTGAACACCACCAATTCTGGGGTACACAACTACTGAGTTTTGGCTGTTGATAACTGTTCTTCAAACCCAATGGCCCAGGCAGTTTTCAACTGATCTAACAGTCTGTTCATCCAAGCTGTACTTCCTCATCTTCCAGATAAGGATGGTATAGAAGCCTTACTGAAGAGATAATGTATTACATCCATCCTCTCATCTTTTTAGCCAGTCATTTCACCATAATAAGCAATCAGGCTGGTCAAGAACAATTTACCATTGGTAAATAAATCCATCTTCGCTCTTGCTGGTCATTACCATCTTGTCATTTGTGTGTTTCTAAGTGGATTCCCAAAGGATGTGCTCCATGAAGAGCAGACTTGAGCTTCAGGGGCAGTGGCAAGGCCAACATCACACAACACCTAAATTTATTCACAGATGCCCAGATATTGGGGCATGATTCTGCTGCAAGCACAGCAGTGCAGGTGTAGTCAGGTTAGCTCAGACCCTACAAACAGTTTACCCACAGCAGCACAGGCCTGGTCAGCTTTACTGAGCAAGCTTATGTGGGGGCTTGGAGCCATGGTGAAATCAGACTGCCACAGAAAACCTGTCTGCAGTGCCAAAGATGGGCAGTCACTGCAGTAAATGTACCCCAGGTCTTTCTGACAGATGGATCTCACAGGCTGTTCAGGCTCAGCTTTAGGTATCTCTGGGAGGAGTGCATTGTCAAGCCCCAGTTTTAAGATAACAGTCAAAAATGAGGCATTCCCTGAATACGGTCTGGAGTGAGGTGAAAGTCTGGTTTAGCTTGAACAACAGTTTATAGCCTTCTATAAAAACATACCTTTTTCTATTACTACTGGCAGCAGATCTGACAGTGTTATCTCTCTACTTATATTTTATGCTTCCTAATTCCAACATATGATGGCACTTCACTTCCCAATATCCATTGACATTCTTTTGATGTATCTTTTGGGCTAGTGCCTAAGCACATTTGCAAATAGTTTAGTGCTCAATTTAAGGCTGAATATATTCCCAGAATTCCTTGGGCAATCAATTATTTATTACTTACAAGTGTTAAGATCAAAAAGAAAAGAAATAGATGTATATTCCACGCTGACAGGAGGTCCATGGGGATTACAGAAAACAGAAACTTTAATGCTAAATTTGTGTAAAAAGGATAAAATGGGGATTCCCTAGTCAGTTAAAAAAATAAAAAAGAAAGAAAAGAAAAAAAAAAGAGGAATGGCCTGGATTAGACAGTTATTCTTCTTGGTTAGAAATGCACACTTGAAATGTACCATTAGTTCTCTGTACCACACAGGCAAATTGTGGTTTGTTTTCGCCAAGGAATACCAGTCATCTTGAACTCAGTGCCAACTACCCTACTAAAGGATGCACCTTTTAGCAGTGTGCCTGGGGGAGCATAAATAGCTAATTAATTAAGATACTGGTTCACTCCTATTGCAGGTCTAGGATTTGTGTGAATTCTTCAGCAGGGTCATAGTGCCTGCATGGATTCTTTGTAAAACCTGGGGCTTGTACGGGCATCAACACCCAAGTAAAGGGTAATGCACAGGAGTAGAATTTAGAAAGATCATTCATTCTTCATTGAACAGTACTGTAGAAGGCAGAGAACATTTTCACAAGCATGTTTGACTGAGGCAGAATTTTCTTTATTCCCATCAGTGGGGTACAGGCAGAGAGGGAGGTTCACAAGGTCAAACACAAGACCTCTCCCTCCATGGGCTGCAGGACAGAGCTCAAGCACTCAAAGAGAAACTTCATCTGCAGTCACTGCAGGCTATGAAAGTAGCTTTACAAATCACGTTCTTCTCTGTAAGCCTTACTTACTTATTGCTAACCTGAAACTGCACCCATAGACAAGCAAGAAAATACCCCTGGCCGGGTCACCAGTACAAACCCAGTCCAAGCAAGGGGCATCTGGCAACTTTGCAGTGAGCCAGTGCAGAAATATTCAGGCAGGACAGAAGCAGCTGCAGGAAAAGGAAAACATGGTACAAACAAACAAGAAGTAATTCCAGCTCAGGAATACAAGCTGATGAAAGGCAAATAAGAAATCTAGACATAAATACAGGTGAATGGCTACACAGGGCAAGTTTGTTTCTGATGTACATCTGCAAGCTGAAATGTAAGGCAAGAATATCCAGCAACTGGCTATGAAACTATTCCAGGCAAGGTTGGATGGTGCTCTGAGAAACCTGGTCTACTGGAAGGTTCACCGCAAGGAGACTGGAACTAGATGAGCTCTAAGGTCCCTTCCAACCCAAACAATGTTATGATTCTATGATCACAGATGCCAGAACTAATAAAGACCTGGACTTGCTTTTTCATGGCTAGTAGTCCAACTACCAATGGAGTAAATAGTTTTCTCTTTGTGGGGTTGTTTTTATTTTTTCAACAAAATTCAGGAAATCTATGCAGCAAATCTATCAGCTTTTCTGAGGTCACTGAAATTATAACACATTTGCAATTTAGGTTACTTATTTCTCAAATAAACAGATAAATTAGACTACCATGAAGCCCAAAATGCATCTAAAGAAAGTGGCAGCTCTCCATGTAAAAAGAATCAGCCATCTGCTCTAAAAAATAAAAGGAAAAAATCTAATAAAACCCAGTGACAGATCACTTCACTCATTGAGAGAAACTTGGAACAGCGAGGCTGAAATCAGCTCCGTGAAACTGGAGGAGTCACACAACAGAGAGGTTGCAACTAATCTGACAGCCTTCCCTACATGGAGGCTCAACACATACTTTAAATCTTAAGTCTTACTACCACTACTACTGTTATTATTATTAATCCTTTTTGGGTCTTCAGTTGGTAAATCTTTTGGAGTTTGAGCATTACTACACAAAGGAGGAGATAAGACTCCACTAGAAACCTTTCTATTTTATTTCTGGGAGTGATTCTTCTGTGTAATGAGTTTTGGTAGAGCCAATTTGTCACCTTTGGAATGAAGGTATTTAAGAATCTGGACATTAATTAGGAAAACAACAATTGACTTTACTGAAAGAGTTTAGTTCAACTATATGAACAAACTGTTTTCAAGCTAGAAGATCTGTTTGGAGCTGGTTTGTGCTGGAATGTCACCCACACAAATCTTGTGAGGGAACATTAAGTGACAATACGCTGAAAATGATGAAACTTATGTTGGAGCAAAATCTCTGTTGCTGGAAAAAAAACCCGCTCAAACAAGGAAGCATATACACTCCAGTTTCTAAGTTTGCTATTACTTAATTAAATATAAAAGTTTGATGTGTTTTCTTGCAAACATCTTCACACAATCTAAATTTCTTGTCAACATACTGGTTTTCTTCATGCTTTTCCTCTTTTGTTTAAGCTCTTACCTCAGGCCTTGTCCCAGGATAGGGTGTTAGTTCTTTAGACTGGCATCTAAAGTCTAATAATCTAATTCTTGAGACTATTGTAGACCAACTGGCAATTTAAATTTAGGACTTTGCATCTTAAAAATAAATTAGATGTTTATATATACAGTAGACTCAGTTCTCTACAGCCCTGGGGCACCTGAGCTAGTCCTTCCTTCCCCAAAACCCATCCCAGTTTCCTTATCTTGGCTGAAATTAACAATAGTGAATGTATGAATAAGCAAATAATTTTTAAAAATACAATAAAAACTAATTTTGCTCAGGACTGCAACTTCCAATTTAAATACCTTCCTCTCTTGCACTGTCATTTTTTCTTGCAACGGTGCAGGTCTTAAACACAGGCAGTGGAAAATACAGCATCCCAGTGTGGGAGATGTTCAAGATTAGGAAAGAGGAATTTTCTCCAGAAAACACATTTCATAAAGACAGAGATGCTCACCCCTAGAGTCTGATCTTTCTGCTATTAGGAAAGTCCTTGTTCTTGCTGCTGAATTGCTACATGAGCAGTGCTGTGGCTCCAGGGGCCCCCTCAGGCTCCCCTCATGCCAAACAAAGGAAGACTAATTTTCTGCCTGTAGAAACAGGTGTGCTGGGGCATGGAGACCCTGCATACTACGAGCTACTTAGAGCTGTAGTGCTTTAAGGAGGATTCTGCTGTTTAAGAAGGAAGAGTAAGGGGTGGGTGGGATCTGTACTCCTGGATCGCCCACTATCACTCAGAAATGCTACAGAAAAATATTAAAGAATGAATCATAAATAAATAAATACATATAAATAAATAAGCCGATCAGAAGCCCAAAAAATAGAGGGTGCAATTAAAATCCTTGCTCTGCTGAAACCAATGCTAAAGAATTTCTCTCCTTACCTATGTTACTGTTTTGTTTAAAGGAGCAAGGTCAATGAAGAGGTTTACCATGCAGGAAGAAAAACAAGCAAATAAACAAAGAACAATGATAACTACATAGACAGCTTGGATAAAATATTACAAAATGTGGTAAGATGCCAGCAATGCTGACTGCTGATGCGCAATTTGCCTATCAAGGTGACCAGTGTATTTGATTTACACATTTTTAATTATTATGTACTATTTCAAGCAATTAAATATCCTTAATATCCCCTCTTTTTTTTTGCTGCTCAGATGATTTCTATGATTTTACCCTCTCTCTCTTGAATCTTTGTTCTTTGATCTCCATTGAACTGTGATACTTCATTTTGCATTAGATTGTAATGCCAAAGCTGTGTTCAGCTGAGCAGTAGAAGAGCTGCCACAGAACCCTACTGGGACACTCACAGTGGTAAGTTATGAGGTAGGAGTGGGCTTCAGTCAACTGGCATTTATCTGTGCTGTATATTTTATGGCTCTAAATTCAAGCAGCAATCGCTTTTTAAAAATTAGTGCAACATCTTTAATTAGAGGAGAAGAGCAACAAAGAACTTGTAATTATAAGAAAAAAATCGTGTGGTTGATGCAGTGCATAGTGTCTTTGTCGTCACAGCGAGTGCACTCTGCTCTTGGGTTAGGTCACTCCTCAGTCAGCTTCAAGGGCAATCACTACTAATTAACAAAGCTTTTAAACTCTTCCAGGGAATGTGGCCCAGACCGCTGAGCTACTGTAAGAATAGTCAGACACACAGCTCTTGAAGTTGTCTGTCCCTTATGTTGACTTCCTCCAAAATGCAAGTCAGAAACTTCCTTCAATACAATGAAACCAAAATCCTTCTCACTAGAGAACCACCTTCCATGCTCCTGATAATTTGGCATGTGTATCCATACACAGAAAAAGAAAAAGGCTACTCAGGCTGTGCAAAGTGACCATCTCCCTTCTGTACTTTAATGAGCAGAATTAAGACTGGACACTGAAACTAGAGGCTGGAGTTGAGTTAAATCTAGCTGGTGGCATCCATCTAGCACCTGAGTTAGTCAAGTGGCAATAACAGTGTGTTTTGTATTGGAGCTGCGTATTTTGGGCTGAAAGAGGGTTGAAAGAGTAAACAAAGCTGATGCCTTGCATCTGAGGCTAGATTTTCTATTGCGGTGCATGCTAGTAGAAACCCTTTTATATAGACAAACATGATTTCTTTGAAGAAACAGAGAACTGTTTCACCACCAGTTTCTCCTCCTAACTGTAAGGACGTGCAGTATCACCGATAACCTCGCTAGACCCAAAGGGATGATATCATTACTGCTCTTTGATATGCAGATACTGGGAGCTGCTATTCTTATCCTGCTGGTTTCGCATTTAGCCTATGGAAAACACAAACAGGTTCTCCCGTGTTCTCCCTGTGCCCATCCCTCTTGTCTGCCCAGGTTGCACAACTTCAGTGGACGGGTTGTGGTCCGGGAGGAGCAGGTCCTGCTACCGGCCATGGGCACACGGCTGCTGATGTGACCGAGCCACTGACCATCAGCTCCTGCCCCAGAGCATCACACACCATACAAGCCCAGTTCATTCCAGGGACTCATTATAAATACTCCATATCCCTTTTAATTTAAGTCATAATTGATAGCTGGCTTTAGCAAAGAGCAATTTCGCAGGCGTCAAGAGTTTAATCGCGGCCACGCGAAAGAGCTTCCCTTGAGTCACAGCTACCCCAGTGTCACAGAGCAGCATCCCCTGAGTCACACCAGCCCAGCCACCTGCCCCCTTCCAGCAGGAGCAGAAAAAACTCACACACACCTATAGAAAAACAGGTCCTTAAAAATAAATAAACAAACAGCTACCTCCAGGTAAGGGTCAGCCTCTTCTCAGGTAAATTGGGTCGGGATGAGAGCATATGGTTGTAAGCTGTACCAGGGGGGGTTTAGGTTGGACATCAGGAAGAATTTATTCTCAGAAAGAGTAATAAGACATTGGAACGGGCAGCCCAGGGAGGTGGTGGAGTTACCATCCCTGGAGGAATTTAAGGGAAGATGGGACAAGTCACTCAGTGCCGTGGTCTGGTTGACACGGTAGTGTTCGGTCAGAAGTTGCACTCGATTACCTCAGAGGTCTTTTNCCTCAGCCCCCGGCCCAGGCACACGGACGGGGAGGGCTGGGCGAGGCCGTAGTCGTGGTGGGGGGAAGAGGAGCGCCGAGCCTCCCTCCGTCACCGCCACGGGGCGGGCGCGGGGGAGCCCCGTCGGGGCCTCCTGAGGGGGCGGTGTGTGAGGGAGGGAGTTCCCCCCCCCAAAACGCCGCGGAGGCTTTCCCGGTGGATTTCCTGCGGATCCGGGAGGGGTTAGGGGCCCGTGGGTTGCTGCCCTGCCTTTGTGTCGGGATGCGGGTGGGCTCGTGCCCTGGGCGCTTCTTGCAGCACGGGGGGAGCTTGGTTGAGGTGTCTCGGCAATTTCTTTATAAATATTTCCTTCGCGCTCCTCTCCCAGGCGTTGGAAGGGATGCCTAAGGAAAAAGACCTGTGAGGAAGGTTCGGACTATGATGGTCTTAAAGGTCTCTTCCAACTTTATGTTTCTATAAATAAACAGTATGTAAGGTGGAATTGTTTTCCTTCTCTTTAGGGGAAAAGAGGTTTGAGTTTCCGGGTTTTGTTGTGTTGTTTTATTAGGGTTTTTGTCCCTTCTGGATGGTTGATTTGTTAGAAACTTCCACTTGCAGTCAGCAACTTAATGGCTTGGAGATTTGTGTGTAAGTGTACCAGAATATACTGAACAGTTCACACAAAAGAGAGAAGTGTGATAAAATCTATTGTTAAAGCTCTGTGTGGCTTTTAGGGGGACTTGAGCTTTTAAGCCCTTTTGACACTTAAAAAAAAAAAATTAGTACCAGATGTCCACTATCAGCAAATAGACACGAATTAAGGACATGAGCTGTGCTCTGTGTCCAAGGGGTAGATTTGTCCACATGAGTAGTGCCAACAGGGAATAATGCACATGGCATCAACTGCCTGCAATGGATGGATATGCAGCCTGGAACAAGGGAGGAGTTGACAACCAATGGGTTAAGAGAGGTCAATGTATGAATACGCTGTCCAGAAAAAAAATTGTAAAAGCGCCTGAAACAGAAAACTCTTAATTTAAAACAATACTTCCTCAAATAGCCTCACTCGTAAAGTCAGATTTTACTGAGTTACGCTGAGACCGCAGTGTTGTACTTCTATTATTGAATGTAATTAATACAACAAATTAGAACTTCTTGCAAAACACCTTTGGTCTATCACAATAAAAGTAATGACAAATAGCTTGCATATGTCTTCATGCCCAAAGTTTACAAAAGCTCAGTCAGAGTGGTTATAGTGGTTGAGAATTAAATTTTGTCTAGTACTTGAGATAGGTTTGTATGTGTAAATAGCCTGTAGGTTAGCTCACAGCCTCTAACAGAGCTGGAGTATTTAATTTGAATTTCTTTAACATTTTAATGAAGTAATCTCTCATTCCTGACAAGACCTACCTGTGTGCTTCCATTGATGCACAGCTCTGTTGAACCCAACAGAGTATGAGCACATCTTGCATTAGTCAGTGGGACTGTCCATATGCATATTTGTTTATTAAAAGGATGATAAATTATAAAAGGCATAGTTGAAATATTTGAGTCCCATCAGCCTTGTCATTAATGACATTTAACTCAGTTGCTGCTGAACTTTTGCTGTACAGCTTGTTCTCTATATGTAACTGCACATCTGTGCAGTTTCTTGCTGGCATAATTACATTTTCGAAGAACACCTAAGAGTGAGGACCTACGACTAGCAGGTTGCTAAAAGGTGGTGTTTTGTGTAAAAGAAGATGGACAGAGGCTTATGGAGGACGAAGTGAGCACCTACAGTTTGATTGTAGAATCCAAAGTCTGTAATATGGGATTTGAAATTGACTTGGGATTTTTTTCTAAGCTCTTCCCACTCCAAGGTTCTCTCCAGTGGTGCTGTACTGCTGTATTCTGCACATGGTCCATGACAAAGCTTGGGACACCTGATGTACACCCTCTAGATTTCCCTTTACATGCTGTAGATTTCTCCCCCCTCTCTCATTTTCCAGAAGAACGTGTGAGGAGGCAAAATGGAAATGCCCCCCCCGGAACAGAGCCAAGGTGGCTGTTACTCCATTTGGAACAGCCCGTGTTGTCCCTGTCTGTAATGTGGGCAGAGGTGAGGGATGCCTGTGTAGTGTCTCATCTCAGCTTTGCTTCCATCACTTTTGCTGCAGTGTGGACAAACCTTTGTGAGAGTTGAGGGAAAATTGTTGGCTGTTTCTGCCAGGAACCCTGTTGCTCCCAGCATGGCACTAATGAGGCAAGTGCCTTTGGAGATTCTGCTTCAGAACTCGGAAGTAAATACAAGCTTGATAAAAACACAGGTGCGCTATCATCAGCAAATTACCATAAATTACCTACATGAGCAGTGCTCAGAGAAAGCACCTGTAGTTATTTGAAATTAATATATAAACTTGTCATTTAAATAACTGCAGATTCATATTTAAACGATAGTAATCAATCTACCGTGTGTTTCCAAAGCTCTCGCAGTAAACTTTAAGAGTTGATAGTCTAAGCGGAGGCAGGGGCTCACTGTTTCCAGAAAAAATAAACTGCAGAGGATGTATTTGTTAATGCACACATTAATGTAGGAGCAGGAGGCTGCAGAAATGTGTTCAGGCCAGCAATAGTTGTAACTGCTGGCCCCAGCAGCACCCATCATTGAGCCCCTGGTGTCCCTGAGTGCCGCAGTGGTGCTTCCTCTGCTAAGAACTGAAGAGCATCAGAAAGCAGCAGCCTGTGGTGGTTTTCCTCTTTCTCTCAACTTCCACTGCCAACGAAGAGGTGAGAGATTCGTGGTCCCTCCCCTTGCTGGGGGCCAGGGCCTGGCCCTGGCAGCTGCTTGCACAGAAGAGCTGCACAGGTAGGGTGTGCCAAGGCCCTCTTGGTAGTTGAGAGCTGCTGGTTTATGTGCCTCAAGTTACATTCCTGTATTCTTGTGTACATATGTCCATCTGGATTTTTGCTTTGTCCAGACCATGGAACCCTTCTGGTTCCCAAGAGTTCACTGTGTGAGTGTTTTCTGTGCTGCACAAATGTGTGAAGTGTAACGGGAAGATCTGCTGATCCAGAGCAAGGTCAATTCAAGTGTTTTTCTGGCCCTTCAGAGGACAAGTCAGAAAACTCTCCTGGATACGTGTGAAGAGGCCAAGGCAAACACATTGACATTTTGTTAATGGAAGGGACTCTTAAAATGTCAATGGAAATGTCACACTTAGATTCCCATTGTGACCACTTGAAATAAATTCAGGGCCATTTAATGGAGTTTTATTTTACTGTTAAAGGCAAACACACACAACTGTTCAAAGAACTTTTAAGACAATTCAGAACAAATGTTGCTCATGGATGTAGCAAGGAGGAAATCAAGAGAAGGCAGCAGTTGTTTGAAGGTGTGTGCTCACTGCTCATTTGGTCTTGAGGAAGGGATAAAACTGAACAGGATTTGTTTTGTTCAGATCTTTAAATGGCAGCTGGGTGCCTTGGAGAAAGTAGTATTTGGCACCAGGGTACGTACTCTGGTGAGACTGAGCATCCCAATAGTGTTCTTTCCCATGTGTGCTAATACATGTAGGGAATAACAGCTCTAGTACCAGGGAAAATGTTCCTTCTTGCTTTACACAGTGTGCCAGAACTACTAATAACACAGGTTTTGTGAATACCTGTCTACTTGCTATGCAAATACCTCTCAATTTAAGAAACTGTCCGTGATCTTTGAACTAATTAGTTTTACAATGGACTTACTTTACAAGGGGCTTTGGAGAACTTGCTTAACAAATTCAAGCTTGCTTTAGAAAGGTTCTTGCAGAACCACTGGTGACTAATTACTTTTGAACATTCTTAATCCATTCTCTGTTTGAACAAGTAACTATCATATAGTAGGATTGTAGCCCAGAGGAGTCCTGTGTAACTTTTCAGATGAAATGCACATGGTTTTACTTATAAATGCTCAGAGAGGCTGGCTCAAGGGATTGATGATGGGTAAGGTTTCACCTCTCAACCAGTATTTTTTTTGGAGGTGATGGTTGTTACAAATGATGTTCTTTCCCTTTGGTCTTTGGAATGGCAGCACTGCTGTGTACTGGAGGCAATTCCTCTCAGTAATGTACCTGAGCAGCCTTTGCTTTTTAAGCTTTATTTCTCCTCATATATCCAGTCCTCATTGCCACTGAATCTGTGTGCTCATTGTTTGTAAGGCTGGAACCTTCTGTTGCTGTAGTCCATACTATACATTTCCATCTTTAAAATCAGGCTAATCTCTCAATAGGACTGTCATGGAAAACTGTCAGTTCTTAGAATCCTTGAAATTTGTTTCCCGAGGTCCATTATTTTAAGTTAACAGCATAGCTCTTTGTCTTTTCTTTAAAAGCTGCTTGCACGACTTGAGGGCAGAAGTTCTCTGAAGAATCTCGAACCTTATCTGTTTGCTGAGGAAGGATCTCCTGTCCATGGTAAAAATGTCTTTATCCCATTAATTGAAAAATGTCCATGTAAAAGTATTCTCAGAGCAATGTAACAGAGATACGTGTACAAGTAAATTATTTTGCCCTAGATCAGAGTTTTAATTGTTGATGTAGTTGTATGCAAACTAGATAAAATGGAATAATACGAAGTCACCATTCCAAACATTATTTAATAGGCCTTAAAATCTACTTTATGGATATCAAAACACAAGTGTGAGTAAATACCAAACACGTTGGTCAGTGTCTTAATAGTTTTACAGCAATTTGTTCTAGAGTCTGTCATTAAACCTCTTTGTTTGTTTTTTTTAATCAGTGGTCTAGACAACCACCACAAAGTCATAACTGCAGAAAGTTGCAAGGAACATGAGGTTCAGTAAATAGCAAAGAGTTCAGTGATATGGAGTTGTCTGGGTGAGTTAGGGTAAGGGGCATGAGCAAACAGTATTTTTCAATAAAGCGAAGTCATTGAGCCATTCAGTCTTGGCCTGAAAAATCTTAATTATACTTAGATAGAACGGCATAAACAATTCCATTAGGGATACAGGTACTAATTAGTTGAATGAGTTCACAATGTCAGGATCAACATGGCTCTTAGAGACCTTCAGTGAATGAACCTGAATTTCAGATTGGAGAAATCAGGTAACCTCCCAATGACACCAAGAAATTTTCCGATCAAGGTTGGATATTTTAATGAAAGAAATTACTGAACTAAACAGAAATTAACACACTATTCAGGAAGTCAGACTGATTTTCCAGATTGTGTGAAATTCCATTCATTTCACAATGGAAGAGACAACTCTAATTACAGAAGACTAAAAATATATATGAAAATAGGTATATGAGTGGCAAACTGTAAGAATCAAGTGGTGAGGTACTGCTGTTGTGGAACTTATGTATGAGTGAGTGGATTTCACAGGGCAAGTATGGGGCTTCAGTGGTTAGCAGCATGCTTATTGCAGTTTTAATCCCCACAAAAATGGAAGGTTCAGAAGAAATAGCATAAAAAGCAATAAAAAGAATCAGGATAACTGGATGAAAGATGATGCATAGTCTACAAATGCAGTCCCTGTGAGACTCCTTGTGTATTGTTTTGCAGCACTCAAGAACGCATGTGGGCTTTAGCAGTACATGATTCCTACCCTGGAAGTTTCCAGTGTGTCATAACAAAGATAAAGGGTGGAGAAATACTGCTAAAGCTAGTGCAAGTAGAGCATAGAGGAATATTTAAATACTCTCAATTCTGAACTGCTGTGTTACTCACAAGAATTAAGGACCAGGAGTGAAATTGGTGTATGCTTCACAAGGCTCTCAAATTCTTAATATTTTTAGAAGATGAGATATTACTGTATTTTTTTCAAAACATAAATATAAAATGCTGATCTTTTAGTCTGGATGTTTGGTATTTTTTAGTCAACTTTATGCACAAGAAACAAATGTTTGAGACTAAACTGGTTATATGCTGGTCAAACAGACTTTAAGAAGTTTTCTGGGGAATCACTAACTGCCCTTGCTGCAGTCCATAGCATTACATAATTTTATGTCAAATTATCTGCTTTGCTCTTAAAGCTTTATAGGTTGTTCATGTCTGTCCAAAGACTGTTCCAGAACCTCAGTTCTAAGATGGCTGAAAACCTTCTAAAATTCATCACTGGTTTCTCTGTGCCAACAGAGTCATTGAGCTTTTGAAGCCCGTGTATTTTTCTTCTGCTTTCAACAAATGGTATCAATTATTACCCGTATTGGTCATGCTTTTTGGCTGACATTAATGAAGCTGCCTAACATATTAGCACAGCTCTTTAGCTGTATATATATAAATGGACTTCACCTTTTATTACGTTTTTGCTTTGTCTTTTAATACCACAGTATTCATGTGAGCCCATGTGTTATTTTGATGTGCATTCTCATTATTCAGTCTTAAATCCCTGTTGAAGGCCTACCTCTCCATTTGTCATGAACTTGACTTTTAGTGTGTCACTGTGGAATTCTGTAATACGTTGCCCATGAAGTCCATACTGAACAGCTCTTCATCTAAAATGCTGTGATTAAAGCAATGCAAAGACCTAAATTATTTTTTTTTCTGATGGTATTTAAACAGAACAAATATATGAATTTTCAATAAACTATCCAAAGGTTACATTTAAGTTAAGTGTTCATAACTTGCATGTCAGAGTACTGTAAAATAGGGACAGGTAATATAGGTATTAATGTGATATTCTAACCACTGCTTCTAATTATGATGGACTTACATATTTAAGAACACATAAGTACATTAATTACATACCATTTAAGCTCTTCTGGAATGGAGCAAAAGTGACACAAGCATTAAATAATCTTCCACTATTGCCAGTCATATTTCCCCTGTGCCACTGGCATGAAGGTGTGGGTGTCAATGTAAGGCTCTGATGTTCAGCAATAGCATGACACCCAGCATTAACTTGGAATAAATATTAGGCCTTTCTACTTCAATTATAAATGGTATAAATATTAGTGACAGCTTCTGCACAGTATTGTAAATGACCAGCGCAGGAACTTCAAGGTAGCCTACGATGTGAAACACACAAAGTTATTGCTGAGTATTCCAACAGCTTGTTTGTATCTGCAGTGTCAGAAAATAGTTTAACCAGCATTTGCTGGTGGATTGATTACAGACAAAAATAAGGCTCTTCTCTTTCAAAAGATAACACCAAATTGGTGACCAGGACTGAGCACAATGTTTCAGTTAAAAATATATTAATATTACATAAATATTTACATTTCTGCAGCATCATTTAGTTTAACCTGCATGCCCATTCATAGCAGGACTATTGTTCTCTTTAGTCTGCCCATAATGGGCCAATTCAAGCTGCCCTGAGCCAGGCAATGTGTTGGGGGACTCCCTAAAACCTACTTCTTGAATTCACCAGTGCTGAATTTCATGTGAAATCACTCTGCTCATCTATCTCCATCTGTTAAATCTTCACAAACTTAAGTCTTTATTAACCCAATTAGTTTGTCTTCTGCATGTTTTGCCAAGCTAATGGAACATTCATCTACTGATATGTTTAACGTCTGCCAACACCAATTCTAATAGAAAAAATTCCCATTAACTTTCTTCCATGTTAAAATGTCTGTTCCTGCTCTCCTTCTCAGGCTGTTCTCATCCCGTGACAGTATCTTTTTACTAATCCTCCTTTCAAAGTTGTTTTGACATTAATGGATGATGCTAGTCCTGATCACTCAGTTTCTTCTGTGACCTATTGTCAGGGTGTCAGAGGCTTCTTGAAAACGTTGCTGGCCTCACTTCCTCCTTTGCTGTGTCATGGTTTGTCCTCTCTGATCCAGAGAAATGAATTTCCCCTCTTATCTTACTGTAACAGCCTGGTTGCTAATTCAATGAAACCTTACATTTATAGATGTTGCTATAAATGGCTCCTGTTTTGCACCCGTTCTTCTTGTGGGCAGCCTCTTGGATAATCAGGAAGGCACAGAAATCCCCAGCTCTCTTGAGGTTTTCTTGCAGTCCAAGCTGTTACTGTTTTCAGAGTAACTCAAGTGTCTCGGTAAAATTACAAGGCAGCTATGTATCTCTTTCAGCAACCTTGAACAAACTTTGAGGGGTACTTAGCTGTCTTGTTATTAACATTTATAAACCACCACCACAAAAACCTCTGAGAATGATTTTTGTCGTTCAACTTAGAATTTTTACTTAAATAAGTTTTATTAGTTCTGCCAAGAAAAAACCTCACCCTGTGTTGTTCTCCAACACACAGATATCCTGCTAGAACGTCTTCAAATGGAAAAAGTGAAGCATTTATTTCCCAGAATAATTTTTGAATCAAACAGGTCATATTTTGCTGTAAAGGCAGGTGAAGCAGTCTGTGTTGCCTGTTGGCCCCACTCAGTTACTGGTCTGGATTCAGAAATGCCAGTCAGGGTGGCAGAAGTTTTGTGCCACAGCCAGTGGCAAAAGATACACTTTGTTCCTTAACAAGAGCTGCCTTACGCAATTGTTCTAAAATATTTCAAGAGACGAAATATGAGGGAATGACCTACCCAGCACATTTAGGAGGCGTTCTTCCAAGCTGGTATCTCACCCTGCCAGGGTGTGGTTATGGCTCTGGCACAGGCTGTGTGACAGCAGAGCCACTGGCTGCAAGTGTCAGAGTTGGACACTGCGACCTCTGGACAGGAAGAGAAAATAAAAACTTGTGTCCCAGGAAGTGTAGTCATCTTTCATCTCAGAAGTGAGGGAGCCATTCAGAACAGCTTAGTAAGGGCTTGGGAGGCAATCAAGCTTTTTAATAAATTTCAAAGTATCAGAAATTCATAGAAATGGTATTTCTGAGTGTCACTGAAATGGACAGACTTGCCACATCAGGTGTAAATTGCTTTTAACACTTGCAAAGGGAGAAGAGCTTGGTTTCTTCCCTACCATCCTCCTCCCCCATCCCAAGCTTGACATTATAGGCACTTGTGAATGAGGAGATCCTCTGGAAGTTGAGCAGTGACTTGAAAAACCCTGTTAACTCAGGCAGGCACGAACATGTTTAAGGAAAGTTGTAGTTAATTCTCTACTCTTGCATCCCCCTATGGAAAGCTGTAACGCCATTTGCACTTGCCAAGGCCGTGGAAATCTCTCACCTTCCTACAATTACAGCTGTGTGATTCTCCTTACTGTGTGTATTTACCCTTCTGCCTAAAATCCAAAATGTCATAAATAAATAATCCAGTTCCCCAAATTAGAAATTTATAAAGAGCAGCTTATAAATTAACCTTTTTTAGAGTCTTGCTCTGATACAAGAAATCAGAAGACTTTGGATAAGGCTTTAGAGTATCTTGCATTCACATCCAACAAAAGAACTGGTTTCCCAATGAAGCGTAATGCTGTTTTTAATTAACATTTTAAATTTTTATGATATGTATTTTATGACCCACATGGATGAGGTAATTAGGCTGAATCCTTTTAGGAACAGAACCTTTTGCTTCAGACAGAGGCATTGCCTGCAGTTGAAGGAATCCCTGAGTCTCCTGTGTCAAAAGAGGCAGTTTCACATTATTATCACCACAGTAGAATATAAATGCTAAATAAACTTAGTGGTGTTCTCTTCAGTCACAGATTCCTGTAGGAATCTTGTGACATCCAGCATGTGATATCTATGTGACATGACCTCTACTATGTCAGATTTTTTTTGTTTTGTCCTGTACTTTGTTATTTCTTAATTGTGTGTGCATAGTCTAGATGGTTTCTTTGCCACTTTTGTGGAGCAGCTTCCTCTTCTGCCTTCATCTGCCTGTAATGATACAGATGAAATCCAGTTGTCAACCTTTTGTTGATAGAAGTCTCCTAGATGCTGCTGGCAGAGGTTTTCAACCTTTGCTCACAGATGATTAACTTCACTTTAGAGGCCTTTCTTGAAAATTGAAATATCTCTTGGTAGATGCTAACCAGGATTTAAATGGTTTTTATTAATATCAAACTTTCTAAAATGCATTTTTCAGTTTATGGAATAGTGAGTGTTGGTTCAGAGAACACTGAAAACTGACATTGGGCTATAAATGCTCTTACCTGACAACGTGCTGCTGTGTTTTTGAACAGGAGATGTTATTGAATTCCATGGCCCAGAAGGGACGGGAAAAACAGAAATGCTTTACCACCTAATAGCTCGCTGCATCATTCCCAAAGCAGAAGGAGGACTGGAAGTAGAAGTCATGTTTGTTGACACAGATTACCATTTCGATATGCTCCGGCTGGTCACCGTTCTTGAGAACAGACTGGCACAAGGGACGGAAGAAACGATAAAGCAATGCCTGGGAAGGCTTTTCCTTGTGAGCTGCAGTCGTAGCACTCAGTTACTCCTCACTCTCTACTCTCTAGAAAACCTCTTCTGCGCTCACCCCTCGCTCTGTGTTTTGCTCTTAGACAGTTTATCAGCTTTTTATTGGATAGACAGAAGCAACGGAGGGGAGAGTCTTACCTTGCAGGAGATGAACCTGAAGAAATGTGCTAACTTCCTTGAAAAGCTTGTGACACAGCACCACTTGATCCTCTTTGCAACAACACAGACACTAATGCAGAAATCTGCAAACTCTGCCGAAAGCTTTTTATCTTTAAAACTTGCACATGAAACTGATACAGACTACAGACCCTATCTCTGTAAATCATGGCAGCAAATGGTAACCCACAGGATATTTTTCTCTAAGCAGTGTAATTCTGGCAACAGCAAAGGTTTTACTGTAGTTTCTTGCCACCTCAAAAGAAACCAGATAGTAAAACGTTCATTTAGTGTTGCAGAATGTGGAGTTCAGTTTTAACACCAGTTTATTTTGTAAACATTTAGCAAATCCTGGTGCTTAAGGCCTGATTAGGTCTAAGTAGCTTTTAGTAACTTTTCAACTAGCTGGTTGTTGCTGGGTGATTAATAATTGTTGTCACCATTTTCTTAAAATTCAGTGAAGGGCAGGGAATGGTAAAAGTTTTGAATTACTTCAGCAGTTCAGTCCAAACTATAGAGGAATGTTGACATTACTTGTTTGTGCTTAATCAAGAAAATGGTAACCAAAGACACATTAAATTTACGGTATCCTTCAGCAATCTAATCTATGTGGCCAAATGCCTGTTGGAATTTCTGAGTCTTGCTGCTTTACACTCCTTCTCTTCCACACTCCGGAAGTAGGAGTCTGCTTGTCTGTGGCAGAGCTTGCAAAAAGGCCAGAGTTCACTCTTTATAAACATTGGCCTTGGTTTATTCCCTGTAGCCTTGGGCATAAGAAATGCAGTCACGATTTTGCCTGAAGAAGAGGATTCATTTTCACAGCCTATTAAATAGTGGTGGTCCTGACTGTGCTTCTTCTCCAAGCTCTCAACCTCTCCATTTACATTAGCAAGTGCTCAGAGGAGCAGGGATTGCAGGTGTTCTGACCCTTACAAACAGTTGGCATTGAAGAATCTTCAGCTATTAAAGAAATACAGGCCTGATTTTGATGACTGAAGGAAAAGTAAAGACCCAGCTCAGGGTATCTGTGAGTTTGTGCTGCATGCAGCAAACAGTTTAGTTTTTGAAAATAATTAAGTGCAAGTTAGGGGTTGTTTTGGGAGTGGAGGTTGTGGTTTTTGTTGTTTGGCATTTTTTTAAATGATGCACAGACTTTTTTTCTCTGCTGTCCCTCATTATTCCTTCCCACTTCTTTCCCTTCCCCACTCTCTCTAAGAAATTGAGGAATGCCATGCCTCTGGTCTTTACCAGTATGTATTTGCCACATGTAGAACATTTGTGTGCAGGATTTGGCATGCAACATGTTGCAATTCTGGCAAAGAAGATCCAGAACTTTTGAGAAATGCCCTACAGTTCTGGCAAAGAACACCACATTATTTATGAACCTAGAGTGCCCTTTGAAAGCTTCAAAGTGCTTTACAAGAAAGAAAATTGTACACAGTACATTATTTAATACAAAAACTTACATTAGCTTACAAATTCAAATTACTCAAACAAGGGGGAAATATTTCTCACAGCGATGTTTGTTCAGTCATGTTGCACAGCACGTTTTATAGTTTAGATTGAAGAGATTATTAACAAAAATGCATATTAAGAAGATGTATCTAGCTCAGTATCTTTTTGAGGAAGATGCCTAAAAAACACTGTCGTGAGACACTTACCTTTGAATTTCCTGACTTCTGAAGCAGCTTTTTCAAGCTGAATGTGTGTCTGGAATCGCAGCTGTGTATAGTTCAGTTACCCTCTTGGGTTCCGCTGTGTCTGTTCACAATGAGTTCAGTTTAAATATTCTTTCTATGGGAAAACTTCCTTTTTTCCCCTTCTCATTTTAAACCTTCCATCTGATCGCTTCTTCACACCATCAGTTCTTTGACACACAAGCGAACTTTGCCTTTACGACATCTCCCCAGAGCTGATGATTTTATAGAATGTCATTTCATTTGTGCTTTCTCATCCATCAGCACCAATATGTATTTTATTTCAAAACCTGCATAAGTACACAAATCCATGAAAAAACATACAACAACCATTCAGCCTAGTGGACCCAAGTTAGATGGTTTACCATGAGTAGACACTTCCACTACAAATAATGATAAAGGGCATTATTGATTTTTTTGTAAAAAAGAATGGGAAAATTCAAGTAGAACTAGAGAACTTTAAAATCTGAAAATTCTATGACTATGTAATTTCTACTAGAAAAAAAAACCAAAACAGCCCCGCTTGCCATTGGAGAATACATCTCCACTGATGATTAACTTCTTCATAAAATCATACTTGCTAAAGAATATACTTGAGAGAAAAAACAATGGATATGTTCTCGCATTCCCGTCTGGAAAAAAAGCTTTTATATTATTCACAATGTAGTTTGTATTTTGCATTGTACTAATAAAGAAATGCCTAAACTAAAATGAAGCCAAAGTTCTACTTGATCAAAAAGAGCACCTCAGGAAATTTTGAAATTTCCCAGTTTTATTTTTACTTTGAATGCAGACAGATTTTTTTAATTCTCTGGTAATTGTAATATTCATGCTCTGCACATTTGTTTCAGCTGTATAGCAAGCCTGGATTTCCGAGGTGCTGAGCATCTGCATATCCCTGTAATACTGCAGGAGGGATACATAATCTGGGAGTGCACTGACCTCATCCTCTGCCAAAATTATGCCATTTGGAAAAATGAACCTTTAGGATACAAGTCTCAGAAAGATGCACTGATAAAGGACCTGGGAAGCAGCAATTTTGTTTGTACCTTAATGCTCTGTGGGTATTAAAAATGGGGTTTGCCATTTCTTCAGTGGAGAATTTTTGCAAAGTTCTGCAGTGATTGTAGTTAGTGGAGACTGCAGTTGATCCTGGTGAGCCAGGAACAGTGGAAATGCAGCATTATACCTGGAATACCCTGTTTAATGCAGATTCTCCTCTTTCACCTAGACCTGAGGTACCGCCCTGTCTCCAGCCCAGTGTCTCACCTGGGGTGCCCTGAGCTGCTGCAGCTCAGTCTCCCAGGCAGGAAGCACATTTCGGGTTAGTAGGTCTGTGCTAAATCAGCCCTGCAGAAGAGCGTGGAATGCATGTATTCCTGAACTCTGATTTAGCCAGGTATTTCTTGGAAATGAAAATCCTTTCATGTCAGTGCCATTGTTCTTCAGCTCAGGGTGGTATTATTAAGGCTTTTGTAGGCACGGAAACTTTTACATTCCTTAGAATTTTTGTTTGTTGCTTCACATGCAACATGGAATTAAAGCAGCAAGCTTGAAATAAGGAGGAACTAGTTCACCCTTTCCCCCATCCTTTTGATAATGAGAGAGCTTCTTAGCAAAACCAAATTAAAGTATTTTGCAGGTTTTATATTTATTTTCAACTAAACTAATATTTCTATGGACACCTGGAAAGAAAATGTTGAGTTTTATATTCAGTTAAAAGTTCTTTGTATTCCTAGACTTTTTATAGAGCAAATAAAATACAAATAAGAGTTTGCTTGGTTTAAGTTTGTACTTGCACATAAAATTCAAGTTTCCTTTTTCTTATATAACTAATCTCAGAAACTTAATTTTCCCTGGAGTTTGCAAATGGCAGAAGATAAATGTTCTCTTGTGGAAACATACCTGCAGTTGTATTTTTGCTGGAGAGTAATGGACAAAGGAAGAAGAAATACCACTGTGATGGCAGCTGTATAGCAGATTTGGACTGTGTCTGAAGAGGAACACGACTTTTTACTTTTCTGTGGCTGCTCTAATAAAATGTCTCTTGAACCTCTTTATTCAACTGTACTTTTGATACACAGATACCATACTGGGGCAATGGGCAATGTCGTTTTGCCATCACCAAGGCCAAACTTAACACCCACCTCAGGAGAAAGCTGTGCCACAGCACCAAACTCCAGCTGGTGTAGGAAGTTGGCAGTGAAATCTCACCTGTAAAAGCTGCAGACAAGTGCAATGTGTCCCAACAACTACAGAGTAACACAGGACTCACGTGTTTCAGAAAGGGGGAAACACTGGAAGGGCTTGGAAGACTTCAGCAATGGAAAAAAAATTTCAGACAGGGAAAGGAGCATCAGTACAATGCATGTGCATGATCTGGATGGAGAACTCTTGCCCTGCAGCAGCCTCTGAAATCAAAGGTCTGGCTATCTCTCTGTGTGAGAGAAGACAGCAGAGTGGCACTGGGCTATGAATAACATGGAATGCGAAAAAAGGGCCCACGAACTGTCCGCTGCTATGTGTAGTATGGTAATGCTTTCAAAGAGAAAGTTTACTAGAGATGACCTGCAGGTTGTTCCCACCTGGGAATGTGGATTCCACTGTGTAAATGCTTTATAGCTTATTTATAATGAAAATACAAAACCCTGCTTCTCTGGACCCAGGAGGAATTAAATGTAAAAACAGACTTCCTCTTTCTTTTATGTTGGGCGTTTTTTCCCTCCAGCTCTAGGCACCTTCCCAACAGTAAGCATTTAGCTCCAAAGCACTCTTACAGCTTTCTGTGGCAGGACCAAGCTTCACTGAAAGTGAGTCGTTTTCTCCTTTGCTGAGAGTTTATGTACACTGTTTATTACCAGCACAGACTGGGCTACCCAGATAGGGAAGCTTGAACCTGTGTGACACGTCAGTATAGCTGGTAAATAGCTGCGGAGGCTTGATTCTGTTGGCAATCAGAAGTAATGTCACATTAGAGTAGATGAGTTTGAAGAAACAGGGTTGTGACTTCCTTTGGGAAAAGTCTGGCACTCTTCCCTGTGCTTTCCCACCCTGCTTTGCATCCTGCCCCAGCCAGCTGGTCGTTGTACCTGTGTGGGCCTCAGTGCTCCAGGATAGCAGTGACAAGATGTCACCGCCTTGCCAAATGCTGGTGAACAGCCATGTTTGGATCTTGGCACTCTCGTTCTGCAGGAGCTGGCACAACTACTAGAGTTAATTTAAACCTTTTGCCAGGCTTCTTTCTCATACATGTCACTGGGCCTGTGCTAAAGACCTCCTAGCCATGGGGGAGATAGGAAAGAGACGAAATCTTGGGGTTTGAGTATAAGAGGGACAAGATTTTAGGCCATTGCTCTAAAAAGAGGCCAAGCAAGGCTGTGAGGTTCCTGCAGTGGCAGACAGAAGTCAAGGCCTCAAAGGTGGCTTGGCAAAGGTCAAGGAATAGATTCTACATCTCTTGTAATGGGATGAATAGGAATTTTGACTTAAGAGTATTTGCACACTCTCACACTGCTGTGGTGGGCAGTGCTGTCTCTGAGGCACATCTCAGACTCCCATCACACACAGTTCTGTCTCCATCCCACTATCTCTACGAGAAGGGAAGTGAGAGGGGAAGGGGTTGAGAAGAGGGGAGGCTGTTTGGGAAATTCCTCAAGGCTTTGCTGAAATATGGGAAACAGGAGAGCCATTTGGTCATCAAAAGTTGGCAGGCAAAGGGCTCCATTTCTCTCCAGAGCCTGTAGAAGAATGCCCACAGTAGCAAAGAATGGCTTAGCTGGAAACAGCACACTCTAAAAAGGGCAGGGGGTTTCAGGAGCATCCTGCAGCCACCTTGAAGAGGAAAACCTGGCTGGAGAGGAGACACCACCAGAGCTGCTGTTTTGCTCCTCCAAATTCCTATGAACATGCCCTGGTGGAACAGCACATACTGCCACTGGAAGCTCCTGTCACAGCTCCTTCTAGCTGGAAATGGGACACAGTTCAACCCCTTCTGGGAAGCAGGAAGCTGGTGGCAGGCCACCCTGTCCCCACCCTACTGAGCAGTCTTGCCCATGATGAGGAGCATTCACTTACAAGGTCATGGCTGAACTTAACCCTCATCCCTTATTTTAATGCCTTAACTTAGTGGCTCTGCAGTGATACTACTGCCACTGCTTGCATTTCAATTACCATATGCATCAGTGGCACTTTTCTGACAATAAAATCACATTTTGTGAATTATACATGTGCTTGTATTTTCACCTATCAGAAAAAAATGATGCTTTAAAAAAAAATTATGAATCCCCTAAGCAAATGCTATAGACCAGTTGCATAGGCAATGAAGTTACAGAAGCCAGTGGAGCCAGGAATTTGAATAGCCCATGTAGTTAAAGGAAAGGGCTCACCATCTTTAAAATCCATGGAAGCATTCCAAATATGATTATTCTGCAATCCTGTTCACAACAAATCTTGTAGGCTGACACTACATGCCCCTTCCCATTGATTGTATGGCCTGCACAAGCACTCTGAGCCTATTAAGCCTGAAGTCCCTGCTGCAGATAATAACTTAGACATTTCAGTCCCTTGAGCAGACACAAAAAAGTACTTACTAGCACAGTTGTCAATTTTGTGGAAATGTCCTGTGGGATTCCATAAGTATCCTAACAACTGGCTGAGCTCTTTCCTTTGCTCCCGCAGGTGTGGTTAAATCAAGGAGCAGTCAGTGCTAGCTGGAGGCAGGCAGGGCTCAGCTGCCTGGTGCCTGCCAAAGAGTGTCCATGATCCGCTGCTGGATGCTCAGGAAAGGTTTCATCTCCCACCACGGCAGAGGAGTCAGTGAGACCCCCCCTGGACTCAGAAGGGCAATCCTAATATGCCCAATTTTCACCATGCCACAGTAGCAAATCAACATTTCTCAGTGGTGGAAAGGGGAATTTCTGACATTCTCAGGTCTTTGCTGGTTGCAGATCAGCTCACACCGTTGTCAGTAATTCACCCCTGTGACCGAACACCGTGGCACAGCCTGAAGGAGACTCACCTGGAGGCACCTGCTGGGAGGTGCAGCACAGCTCCTGGACCAGGGCACTGCTCCTGGCATCCTTCCTGGCATAGGGAGAGCTGGCTCTGCTCCTCTCTAGAGTAGCACAATGCCCACATGTGGTGCCAGTGACTCCCAATCACTGTCATGGAGTACAGACACCACTAAAGGAAACCCTTTCTCTCATTCTGATCAAATCCCGTAGCTCTGCTCATGGCTCTGCTCTGGTGGGATCTCATGCCTGTGTTGTGTTGAAGTCAATTCTGTTTTGTAAAGAAGCTCAAGTGGTTTTCCTGCTCTGCATGAAGGACAGAGGTTGCATCCAGCAGCCTCAGTGACACTTTACCCGACCCTCATGGCAGTGCTGGCTATGAACCAAATATTAACAAGAAAGAGCAGCATAACAGAGTGTCAAGATTACAAAACAGGCTTTTCTTTATGTGTTGGTTTGGGTTTTATTGCTGCTTCTAATAGCTCTTCTAGGAAACAAAATTTCCCAATACTTCCTTTTCTGGTAAGACAGAGTATGTGTGGTATTCTACCCCAAAGGCAAGAAAAGGACATTCTCTGGGTTTATTTTTTTGAACTAAAACTATACTCCAGTTTGGGCTGTGCATCCCTCAACAGTGTTGTTCCACTCATGGATTGATCAAAGATACCACGGACAATAGGAAAAGCAGGAGGGAGTGCTAGAACACAGAGCAGGCAGGGCTGCAGACAGGTGTTTAAATGAACTCACTGGATATGAAGAAAATTCTGCAGGATCTGAAAGCCAAAAGTCAAACTTTGAACTATTCCTTCTGAATTTGCACATTTACATGTACAGCACAGCTGAACTAGAGCCTGAAGATGATAAAAATGCAGACACAGAATAACAAGGCTGGTTTTCTAGATCTTTTGATCCTACGACCTGTTTTCTCCAAGAGCAAGGTTTAGCTTCTAGGAAAATAAAGGTGACACAAACGAAAGTGCTTTCTGTTAGGATAAGAAATCATCAAATACCAGTGCAAAAGTTCAAAACCTGCTGAATTCCCAGTATGTAGAATTGCTCCTGGCTACTCTCTGCTCTGGATGATTTCAGTGTCACTGTTGTCCTGTCATTTATTTGAAGCCAGACCCATTACCTACCAAAGCAGGTAGGCTTTCAGACTCTCCAAAACCAATTCAGTGTAATTATGGGGTAGGATGTACTAACACTAAAATATTAATTCATACACAGACAAAAACATGTATTTAGCTACCTCCAGAATTCTTGTGAACAACAGCAACACACAGAACAGAAGGCATTTCATCTTGCAAAGCCATCATGACACGAAAGAGGACATTCAAAGGCTAAATCCTTTTGTTTAATGAAAACTGAATGGGAGGTACTTTTTCTTACACTGTGGTCTCCTGTCCCAGATCTCCTCCCTGTCTGAAACACCGTGCCAAAGCTCAAGCAGTAAATCTGTCTTTGCCAAAAGAAGCCTGCTGGAAACCAGAATAAATACAAGTGGAAACTGGAGTAGAGACTAGAGTCTCATCTCATTTTGGATTTGCCTTGTTTCCCCACAGCTTTCCTTCTCACCAGTTCATTGGTCTTGATACTCAAAAGCAGATCCAGATAATCCTGGGCAGGGTGACATTAGGTTTTGAATAGAGAAGAAAAGAGAGGTCAGAGTGTAGTCTTGATACAAAGACCCAAACTCCCCCAATCCTGTGAAACTGTATAAAAGCCTTAAGTACTCCTGAATAAGGAATTGCTTTTTTGCAGACTTTTAGTGGATGGTCTTGTTCAAGTACTCATTTTTAATTCATCAAAGGAAACATAGAAGATGGTTGAGGATGTGACTTGCCCAGGCTTCTGCCATGAAACAGCAAAACTTAAAGGTCTGTTTTAAGGTGGTTTAACAAACACAGGTCTAAAAGGCTTGAGTATAGGGCAGCTTTGCCAAACAAGTGGTTATGATAGTGCTGTAGGCTGGGTTCATGTTGTTCTCCAACCACAGGTTCAAGTCTCAATATTGCTTATTTGCTGGAAGTTTGTGTAGCTGACATTCCCAAACAGGCCATGGTAACTCCAGAACAACCTATAGATTTAAATGCCGATGACTACAGCATAACCTAGACAATAAACCTATCAAGAAAAACAATGTGAAGAAACAGCTACAGACAATAAAAACAGAAACATTTCCCATGCGAATATTAAAAAAATAATTACGGGCTAATAGCTAACAGAATTCTTGCTAGCCCAGGGAAGCTACTCCTTGAATGAAAATTCATTACTTATGAACAGACTCGGGATATCTTGCCCACAACAGACTGCTCAAGTAATGTAGGTCCTGTTCATTTTTATCCATTCCCTTTGTCAGGCCCCAATGGAATTGTTTAAGTTGGACTTAGCACAGAAGCCACCAGCCGAAATGCACTGAGTGTGCTTCTATGTTGGCAGGACTCGAGGTTGTCAACGCAATGAAAGGATCTCAGCCACACAACCCAAGTTAAACTTGCCTCCTGCCAATCTGCCACATGCTAAATTCCAGTAAATTGCTTAATTAACGTAACGAATGCAAACTGCACTCCAGTCTGCTCTATAGGTAGCTGGAAACACCCTCATACACAAGCAACGATGCTCTGTCCTTAAACAGTGTGGCCTACATTTATCTGTTCCTAAGAGCTCCTATGTGCACACCTCTTGTAAATTTTTCTATTCCATTGTACAGAAAGTATTTCTGGTTAACTATTTTGGTAGCCTCATTTATATTCCCTATTTCTAGAAAGGCTCATGCATATGTTTAATGCATGAATAGTTCCAGGGAAGTCAACGGGAAAATTTATACCTTTAAAGTTAAGGGTGTGCATACATCTTTAGAAAGTGAAAATGGACTTTTCATCTACACCTCAAGGTTTCCTCCAGCTGTGTCTGCCAGAACATACATAACTGAACCAGACTTCCAACACTTATCCATTATTCCTCCACCTAGGAACTTGAAATCCACCATTAACTCTGCAATCATTATATGTGGCTCTCTTCCTTTTTCCTACTTCTTTCCCAAATTACTCAGAACATGGGGCATGAAAAAAATACTGTGGAGTAGGAAAGCACATGCACAGGCAGAGCCAGGCGGTGGTGGCTGGAGAAGGACATCAGGCCATGCTGACAGTGGCTGTTGTCTCACATTGTGATTCTGAAGCCTGTAGAGGTATCCACAGGCTCACAGCACAGTCCTGTTGCCAGCCTGTGATGACTGGCACTCACTTCCACCTTGTTCTGGATCAAAATCCACAATCTAAACATCTTCTGTCCCCATCCCCCTGTACTCTCCATGCCCCAGTGACTTGGAGCCCTTTCCCACCAAACACATCAGTCATAGTGTTCATGGCGTAGGACCACAGTGGTATTTTTGGTATATATGTTGCACTCAGGAAAAAAATCCAACAGAGGGTATTAATCTGTGTTGCAGAAAAAAAGTAGCTGCATTTTTCCTGTCTCAGTTTATTTTCCTCTACTGCAAGGACAGGCCAGTCAAAGACTCCATGGAGTAGAAAAGTGTGCTCAGTAGAAAAGCACAACTCCTGCCTACATGATGTTAAACTATCAAGTAGAAACAACATTTTTTGCTTTGTGATTGCATTCCCTCCCACTCTCACACAAGCCAAGAGGAGTCTCTTGTGTTTACAGCCAGAGAATGGGAGACAAGCACTGGGCTGGTCTTGGCTCAGTTCGGTTTTTTGTTTGTGTTGGACACATGATGACACTCCCCTCTTCAGATCCAAGGTCCTAAAAGCAATTTGTTTTTATTTAAAAACAGAAAAGGCTGTGCTTTCTTATGAGCACACGCGCTGGGGAAGGCTGACAAAGCAGCTGCCTGTCCTTGTGCCTCAGCAGAGGAGCCGTAGCTCCCATGGCTCCCACCCAAATCTCGGGCGCGTCAGAAAAGTATAACCACAAACTTTCCAACCTTCTGTGATCGAGCCAGCAATATTCCCGGTTTGGCAACTACAACTCCCAGTTGTCAGCCTTACTGGGCTGTATCAGAGCCACGTGGACACGGGGAGCTGCTCACACAGCCCGACTTGCAAGACCGGTGTCTCAATCTGTCATGCTCATATAATAAATCAATTTGTTTCCTTTAACTAGGGGTTAGTCAGCAAACCCTCACTCATGCTTTTCTCATATAGTAAGTCCCACTTCCCCGTAGGATTTGTGTGAATGTGGCCTTACCTTTGCTCTAGGAGAAGCAGCAAGATAAGTTTGGTTTTCCTGAGATATCCATTCTCTTGTGATTCCCCCCCAAGCAATCAACACCCGGTTTTTCTACCCTTGATGAAGAGCTATTGGACATATGGTCTACGCTGTGTCCTATACACCATGGTGTAGGGAATGTTGTCCTCCCAACCAGCTGACCTTGGATGTGATGTGGCTGAGCAGCAGAGCTGCATTTTACCCATGGCCCCATGGCCACCCCTTGTCCATGTCCCGGGGGCATGTGGAGGCTCTTTGTTCCGGAACAGTCTGGGACGCTTTCCCACTGAGCCAGGGGAGATCCTGTCTGTCCTTCTGGACAAACAGGTTGTTGTGTTACGCAGCAGAGGCCTATCACTGATGGCATCTCTCAGTCTGCCCCAGCCGGGCTGCGTGGGAGGGCTGGTTACCAGCACCAGCAGAGGTGGCTCCTTGTAGCCCCCTTGGTCCCTCTGGCCCCACTTGAACCCTGCTTGAACTCAGGCTCAGGCGAGAGATTTCGCACATGGTTCAGAGCGGGGCTTGGAGCAAGAGGACAGTGTCAGCAGCAGATCCCTCAGCACTGCTCCTCCCCAGCTCTGGCAAAATCTCCAGCCCCGTGTGCTCAGCCTGCCTCGTCCAGCTGTGGGAGGAATTTCAGCTGTGGAATAATTTCTCAGAGGAAGTGTCTATCCATGAATTAATGTCTCTAAGAACTAATTATTGGGTAAACTGTATAAACAGTCCCTGGAGTGCCTCTTCAGTACTCAGATTTTGGGCTTCAAAACAGACGGAGCAGGCAAGAGGATTTTCAAAGGATGCTCTGTCTGGGCAAGCGATGATGTAGGTGACTCAGTGGTTTTCCCTCTCCCAGCCTAAAAAAGACAGAAAAGTCCATAGTGGTCATTTGGGGTGAAAATTTATAGCTTATTAATTAAAAAAGAAGAAAAAAAAGCCATTTCTAGGCCAGATCATAGATTCTAGGCTACTATCCAATGTCAGAAAATGTTCCCCTCCCAGCAGGGGATACAGGCTAAAAGGTTATTTAATACTTTCTGGTTTATTTTCGTTTTGGAATAAATGCCTTAAATGATTGGTTTTGGCCTGAGAAACTGTTTGCTTACCTGGCACCTGAACTTCAGTGATAAACTTTAATGTCCTCCTCTGAGTATTCCCATAGCACATAAAGGAGGCTTCATGCAGTCCCACTAGCTATAAATCTGACCTTTCTTAAAAAAAAAATCTAAATCAGATGTTGTTCATTATCTCTTCCAACTCCTATCTATGCGTGAACATCCAAAAGTTTTAAAAGCCCTTTTTAAGCAGGCCTCCACTTCATTGATGGAATATCCTTTAATATTTTATAGCTCTGACTTGCACTTCTAAAAGTACTAATTAATCTCACTAGATAAAAACTGGCACAAAATGGCACAAGTGAGAATAGCTCCATCCTTCCTCACAGCAATCATGTGCCAGTTCATCTTGGAGCATGTAATGATTTACTGTAATAGTTTTAGGCCCGTAATGGGGCCAATAACTGGCATCTGGAAGCTGTGAGGCTCTTTCCCAATGGATGCCATTCACATATAGTTATTTAATTAATTAACAGCTCAACTACCATAAGCCAGTGAAGAGTCCATTAAAGATGTTTTTTTTTTTTAAATATCTTCCAAAGTAAGAACATATGCTGCACACTGCTTTTCCCTTGGAGAGTGCTTAATGTTGCAACCTGTTTATCTTATGACTGATTTTCAAATTCCACCTTAACCAGCTGCTTTTTGCTCGACTTTGGGATTCAGCAGAGACTGAACTGCAGAGTGCCCAGCAGGAGCAGCGGAATAACATTCTACCTGCATGTGCTCATTCCTGAGCAAGGTGCCAAACCCCTGCAATGGCTGCCTGGCTGCCTCTGTGCTCTCCCCAGACTGTACATGTGATGCACTTTCACTTGCCCATTTCTCTGCTGAAAGAAAAAAAAAAAAAGAGGAAAAAGAAGATCAAGGTGTGGAGTTCATTTGGAATAAGCAAAATATCAGTGGGAAAATGATCCCAAGCAGATATTGGAGGGAGTTGGTCAAGTTTGTAAAATGCATTTGAGAGCTCAGTCCCATGTGAAATGTGGAAAAGCCATCAGGAGCCATAAAGCCAGCAGGGATGGGTTTGGTCTGGAAACAGTGCCAAAGGATTTTACTTCCCAAATGAGGATTCCTACTCCTGAGGTGCAGTTAAATCCAAACCACGTCCTAATGGGTGCTGGCCTGCAGTGGGGCAAAGGGCTCGTCCATAAGCCTCCCTCCTGCAGGGAGCTGAAGTAGGAGAGAAGAGCAGCTTCCCCTGGCACTGCCTGGGCATGGGCATGTGCAATGTGCAGCTCCAGCCTGGTGCCACGCAGCAGGCAGGATCTGAGGAGCTGCTCCAGAAGGACGTGGTGGACATGAAATTGGAGAAGCTCCGACAGGACAGAAATGTCATTTAACAGTGACTGTCTAAAGTGAGCCCTGCTAACGTGGCAGGGCACAGCCTGAGCTCCCTGGTACTGGATTGTGATATGTAGGACATGTCAAAAGTTACATAATCCCTGATGCAGAATCCTTTTCTCTTCCCTGGCTGTAATGTGTCGTGTCGTTCCTCCTCCTGCTCTCCCTCCCACTGGTCTGCAGCACAGCCTTCTGCCTGCAAGGCTTTTACTGGGGTGTGCTGCAAGGCTTGGGAAAAACAGCAGTGCCCTGGAGCAGCTGTCACCCAGAGCCCTTCAGCCAATGCCCCATCCCTGTGATCCACCATGGATCGTCCAAGGGCTGCCAGAAACCCAGGGGAAGCCAACAGGAGCTGGGTTTGATACCCTTGTGAGAGATGTCAGGTTTGCTCTGCCCAGATGTCAGGTGTGGACAGTGAAGAGCCAATCTTTTTAACTGTGACGTCTTGTGCTCCTCCCTAGGTAGAGCCTGAGGCCTGACAAGCCTGAAAGTTCAGCACCCAGCTCACTTCCAAGTCCACTGAGGCTCTGAAACTGCTCTTCAGCCTAAACCCCCTGAAGCAACCAGTCTGTCCAGGCTGCTGGGTCATGGCAAGACCTCCTGGCAGGTCTTCCTCCTCCCAGAAGGTAACGGCAGCTGCTGGTGCCTCGCAGAGCACGGGCTGTACAGGAGGTGGTTCCCACTTTCAGTTGCTTGATGGTCAAAGCACTCTCCAGGAAGCAGCAGATGGACCAAGTTCCTTCTCCTGTAAAAGGACATTCAAACATGCATCTCCCACTTTCCTCAGCAGTACCTCAGTCCCTGGGATAATGCACTCACCCCCTGGGATAATGCACTCTCCTCAGCTGGAGGAAGAAGGGACACACTGCATTCACTAATGCTTGTGTCCATGTGACCTGTTATCTGCACAAACTCCATCAGAAGTCCCTGAAGCAGAGGCCAGAGCTCAGGATCTCTCTTCCCAGGAGACTGCCATAACCAATAGGCCATGCAAGGTCACCTCAGCTAACTTCACCAGTATCCAGGTACTTACATGTCTCCTATAGGCAGCAGGGAAACAGGCATTTCCTGTCCTGAGACAGGTGTCTTTCTAGAGTTCCTTTTCCTCTCCACTGACTGTATGTGGAGCCTGGGGTGACTAACACAGTCTTTGAAGTCCAGCTGTTCAATATCTACATCAAGGATGATGAGTCCTCCCTCTCCTCCCTCCAACCCTTTCCTGTCTTCTCTTTGTATCCCAGTAAACCTTTCATGTTGCCGCAGCTCTAACAGGAAGACCTGGGAGCACACAGTTATCCTAATCCCCTGCAGAACTGCCAAGAGTTAGCGGCTGGAAGGCTCCTCATGGAGCTGTGGGCTCAAACCATCTCCAGGAGTTCTCCTGTGACCCAGCAAGCCCCAGCAGAGGAGGTTCCTGACATATGGCTTCCTTTCTCAGTTTATTTTAATAGACAAGACTGACCGTTTCCTGGTTCTGCGCAACAGATGCTGTAGATACCTATATTGTGCAAAGAACTGTAAAAAATATTAATTAATATGGTAATTAATACCCCATGGGTGCTTTCTGCTTTTGTAGAAAGCAAAGCAACTATAACCTAGTTTGACTGGCTGTTCTGTTTTACTGATTTGTCCTGCTCTATTACTTCAATTAATATCCTCTTTAAATGTGATTTAGGCTTAATATTACTTATCTTCAAAATATTAGAAGCATCCCACATGACTTCAGGTTTCTTGATTAGTGTTCATTTACAGATAAATTACCTCAAGGTGCAATGAAGGTTAAGCACATATACTGGGAATTTAAAGTAAAACACGTCTGACAGATTTTGCAACTAAAGTAAAACCCTGCAGGAGAAAATTCAAAGCACTCATTCCTGAAGTTACACTTAAAATCCAAACCAATTAATATTAGAATCATAGAATCATAGAAAGGCTTGGATTGGGAGGGTCCTGAAAGATCACCTCATTCCAACTCCCCTGCCATGGGCAGGGACATCTTCCTGGTGCTCCAAGCTCCATCCATCCTGGCCATGAACAGTTCCAGGAATGGGGCATCAACAACTTCTTTGGGCAGCCTGTTCCAGTGCCTCACCACGCTCAAAGTAGCAAATATATTTATTCTCTGGTAGAGTTTACTTCATGACAAAAACACACAATCTATCATAAGCCTCAAGAAAACATTTTGACCAGCTCCAGCCATAGATTTTGACCCCTGCGAGGTCATAGGCAAGTCCAAAGACCAGTGTAGGGCCCTTGCGTACTGACTTCCTTCCTCCACATCTAGCCTCTAGACCAACCTTCCATTTCTTTTCTAGGTTTGCAAACACATCAGACTGAACTTCTGAAAATATTCAGAGGTTCTTTGCTTCTGCGATGCGGAAGAAAACCCAATTCACAGCCTGATAACTCCCTGGGATGGAAACAGGATGGTGTGATTTTCTGTTTCCAGGAGTGTCGCTGGAGGATCAGGGAGTATCATTAAAGCACATGACAGAACTTTCCCTGGACATATGCTGTATAATGTAAAAACACTCAAAGGATTAACAGCAATCAGGGATATCTCTCTGGCTGTGCACACACACCAAATCTACAGACAAGGGATTAGAGATGTAGCATATGAACCTGCAAGGAAAAAATACAGAAATGGAATCATAAGAGAAAGGTTATTCCTGCATTTGTAAAATTTTATACAGATCCTTGTATTCCACGATGGCTTATTTGAATTGCAGGAATATGCAGAAAAAGAGATCAGTCTCAAGCTGCTGGGGTTTGTACATGCTGCTCATGAAGGAGAGTCTCTGCCCTGGAGCTTGCAGGCCAAGAGCTGTTCCTTGCAAGTGCATCCACATGGTTGGACTCTCCACCTGCGGAAACCCAGTCCCAGGCGTTAGCCCAGAAGAGTTACTTAAATAAGAAACATCTTTATTCTTTTGATGCTCATTATTAAAATAAAACACCCTAGTGAATTTTAACAAGACCCATCCACTCCCTGCCTGGCTTTACTGCATCACCCTCTTATCTAGAAAGTTTTTCCTAATGTCAAACCTAAATTTTATTAGCTGCAAATAAAGCTGGTTCCTTCTTTCCCTATCCCCCAGTGAGCACGGGGAAAGATTTATCACCATCCTCCTTACAATAAACTTTAACATATTGCAAGATTTTTATCACAGCTCTTCTTTAGACTCTGCTTTTCCCAGACTAAACAAACAATCCTTTCAACATTTCCTCCTAGGTTGTTCCTTCTATGCCTCTGATATTTCTAGTGTCTCTCTCCTGGACTCTCTCCAGTTTGTCTACATTTTTCTTTACAGCGCAGTACCCAAAACTGGACACTCTATTCCAGCTGAGGCCTCACCGGTGCCAAGTGGAGTAGAATAATTATCTCCTATGTCTTAGGTTGCAGTCACACATCCTGTTCTGCCTGCAGCTGAGCTGGGTGAAAAGTTTATTTCTTTTCACCCACTCCAGCTGCTTATCACCACCCCTCAGCTGCAGGCTCTCCCCCTCCCAGGTCAGCAGCGTAACTGCCGGGGGATCGCTGCAAACACAATCTGGGTGAACGGTCCAGGTTAGAGGCAATAATTCAAATAACAGGGCTTTCCTGATCACCAGCTCAACAGGCCCAGGTGAGGCTGAGGATAAACAGCTATGAAAAAGCTGAAACCTGACGTGGGAGGACATGATGAGCAGCAGGGTAATGGACAGCAGCTTTCACAGCTGGAGGAATTGCAGCCAGGAAAGGAAACCTGATATTGTCCTTACCCTCAGCCTTTTGTCCCCTCTGCATCCTCAGTCCCTCCTGATGCTGCTGCCCAGCTGGGAAATCCTCTTTTTGTATTTCTCCTCCCAGAGTGCTGTAGCTTGCACTTCATCATCAGGCTGACTTTGTAACATTTTCCCTCATTATCAATGTCCTTCTAAACTCAGATTTTGTTGTCCTGAGTAAGACCACCCCAAACAGTTCTCTTGTAAGCACATCCCTTGTTCTCACGCCAAAGGTGGTTAGGAAAAGGACAGAGAGGAGAACAGTGAGGTCTGGCTGAAAAGCTGTCCTGGTGTGGCAGCAATACCTTCATAGCCATCACCTACAGGTCCTCATCCACTCCCGCACCACCTCAGTGACCAAGTTTTGTGTCTGCTCACAGCCCATCACTGAACAGGGCCATAAAGCTCACCAGTGTCACGGTGAAAATTCCTGTTGCTTTCCTCCACTTGCTCTGCCTGCAGAGAACACCTGACAGGACCCCATATGGGCTTTTCCCACTGCCAGGAGAAATAAATCCAGACCAAGTGGATATACTGCACTGATCAGACTGGAGATGAGCCTTTCTTTGCTTAATCTTTTCTTTGCAAAGATATGATGGAGGCCTGAGGTGGCTGCTGATCTGTCTTAGAGATTTTCTGCTCCCCTGCAAAACAGTGTTTTGTGCTCTGAAGAATGAAGACGTGGGAAAACAACAATCCTGTGAGGTCTAAGGGCATTTCTATACCAGGACCACCAGCCTCAGTGAGAACATTTGGTTACATCATGACCCTGTGGGACTCCCTCCCACAGCTGACTTTTCCTTCTGCTGTTTAGACAGAGTTACACCCATTCTGCTTTATTGCCTTCAGCTCTGGGCATACCTTCATCCCACCCTTTGCTTATCCATGCATCCTTTCCCTGTCCATCCTCATTCCTTTTTTTCCTCTCCTTGCCTACTTTCCATCTCCTTCCATTGAAACTTCCCTCCAACAGCTTCCTTGTTTTCTCAGGCTCCCCTGTGCCACCTCTCCATTGTCCTGGCTCCACCATGGCCCCCAGTAGCCGCAGGCAGGCTCTGGCCTGCCTGGGCACAGCTGTGGGGACTCTGTTCATGCCACAAATCCCCTCTTTTCTCAGGCTCTGTGGGAGCTGAGGGTTGGGTACTGCAAGCTCATGGCAGGCTGAAGTAATAGGAGTAGAGATGAGGTGAAGTTCTTGTTCTGTCTTGAACACAGACTGCCAATCACGCCATAATAGATGGTGGTTCTAGGCAGGGAACAGCTTTTCAGCCCACCAAAATTACACCATTAAATGGAATTTCCTCTATGGGCTAATCAGGATTTGAACCCATTTCTCTGGAGATAAAAGGCACAGCTCAATCTCCTGGTTTGCGAGGTCATCTGGAATACAAATCAACTTTCATGTATTCATTTGAAATGTTTTTATGTAAAGGGATATATTTTTTTTAATCTGCTTGTTAGTGCCTTGTGCCTAAACTGGAGCTGTGAAGTGACTTTTTCTCACTAGAGGCTAAATAAAGTACTGTACTGTTTTTATAAATGTCCTAAGCTTTGCCAGAAGGCTGGCAATGAAAGAGGCTGGCAGGAGACAGGCACTGTCTCTGTTCTGTATCACGGAAGTGAGCCCAAGGACACCGGCCAGTGCCTCCCATCCGCGGGAATGCGACCAATTAACGCACGGATGATGTCATGGGATGGCAAAAGCACTTCCCTCGCCGCTCTCCCTGCTCTGCCAGCTCCAACCTTCAGTGTATTTTCCTCAGTCTGGTCCATGTACTGTAATAACTAAGTCAACTGGAAAAAATATTGAAGAAAAGACTGAGGAAAAACAGAGTGTAGGGGCAGCTGGAGCCAGCAAAGAAGGCACACTGAGAGCTATAAAGATGCTTTGTGCAGCAGCTTCTCTCAACTTCAGGATATTTAGTTCCACAGGAGTTGGAGAAGATGGGTAATAAGCTGGCCTTTATTTTAAGGGATATCCCTTGTAGTCTCAGCTGCATAAAGATCAGTCTTTGGGCATGTGGAAACAGTGCTAACAGTATCTCTCATTCAGTACCTCCTGCTGCTCACTCCATTGAATGGCCTTGGTCCAGCTAGAGAGGAAAAAAGCCCTCCATCCCAAAACAGTCATCGGTCTGAGGGAAAGGAGGTGATGAAAAGAGGCTGCGAGTGATGAAGTGAAGTAATTATTTATAGAAAGATACATGACCACAGCAGTCAGGTGCCTGCTCAGGAATAGGGCCCAGTACTGCTCATCCTGAACGCGAGGGAGATGTGCATGTGACTTCCCTGCCCCAAAGCAGGCAAGGGGAGCACTTCTCTGGGCTTCAGGCACATGAACCACCTTGTGCACAGAGTCAGGGAGCACCATGGATGTGGGATGAGGCTGCTCCAAGATCCAGCAAGATGAGGGTCAGTGAGGGACATGGCCAGGCTCAGATGTAGCTGCAGCACCACTCGGGCACGGACCCTGGGTAGGAGCTGGAGCATGAGCAGTGCCGGAGAGAAGGGGTCAGCTGCCAATGGGACTTCTCCCAGCTCCTCCCACGCACTCTTTTCCCAGCAGCCACAGCACATCTGAGCTGGCCTGGAGCACTGGCAGCCAAACCTCAGAGAGGGAAAAAGGTCTTACAGAGGCAGTCCGTGCACCCAGGTCTGTGTGTACCTGTGTAACCACTCAAGGAATTGGGCTAAAGAGGAGAGCACTCTGTAAAAACTACATGTTGAGACATCCAAATGTAGTTGAGATATCCAAATGGAGTCAAGACATCCAAATGGCCATGTGCCACTTGGGGTTATGTATGCTTTGGAAAGTGCTTCTGTAGTTGTAAGCCAATACATGCGGTGCTCATGATGCATGTATATAAATTCAAATTGGCTTTGTGTGACTGTGAATCAGTACATGCTGGTAGTGCAAGGATACAAATTCCAACTGGTCCTGTGTTATTGTGAATCGATGTATGGAGTGCTGATTAGACCCATCAAAGTTCTTTTGTTTTGTAGCTGATGGGGAGAGCCAAGCTTTGAGCATGGATGGGAAGAAGAAGCAGCCCTACAGGCATTGAGCAGAATGTCCCAGGGACCAATGTGTTAAACTGATTAGAAAACAAGTTTAAAATTTTACTTGGAAAGAAATTCAAAATAAAATTGCCTCAAATGTATCACAGGGGAAGGTGGCTTGCAACGTTCTGTTGTGCTAGGCAAGCCAGCAAATGTTCACACTTCCTTTTAACCACAGTCACCTGCACATACTTAGAGAACATTTTTCTACCCTCATCATTTTGCTCCCAGGCCTTTGCTTTTCTGTTCTACCTCCATTGCAAAACTGGCTTCAAACCATCTCCCAGGTCCGATGTGACAGAGATGAAGAGCAAAGAGATGCCAGATTGCTGGTAAGAGCTCTGGCTGACTGGGACATTGCATTGCTCTCCCTTTGTCTTAGCTGATTGTGCTAAGACAAAGGGAGAGCAAAGGAGCCCGGGTTTTTCAGATGGAATTGGAAGGTTCCAGGGGACTTATCTCTGCCTTGTGAAACATTTTGCAGATCTTCCGACTGGTAAAATGTAAAGTGACACTAAGTGAAATAAACTACTTTATAATTCAGCTATAAGTATCTTCAAGAGCCATATGACTAAATTCTAAATCATTTAATAAAATAAAAGTTCTTGTTCTAGAAGGGTTTTCTTTTAATGGATACTTCAGATGTTCAGTTAAATGTATTGTGACCAATGTAATTATCATTTGCCTGTATCTCAGAATTGTCTAATCAAGCACTAGTGGGCTGAGTAGTTAATAAGCACAAACAGAGATACTGAACTCTCGTCTTGGGGATTTCATCATCGTCCATTTCCACTCACCAGAAATACTAAAAATGTGGAGATAAGGGCTAGATATAACAGTATAATAGGAAAACTAGCTGGGAATAAACATAAGCTCAAAAACTTAAAGTTGGGCATAACTTCACTGCAGGAGGACAAGAGCGCAAAGCAAGTGGAGAAAAAAAAGGAAAACAAGCAAAACTACTTTTAGAATGGAAGTTTGCCCATGTAATGAAAGGGATTACATCATGTTTGTCTGCAGTAGTGAAGGGCTGAACTTGGTGACCTCAGATATCCCTTCCAGCTCCTTGCACTCACAGATATCATTTCACTGAGCACAAAAGAAACACCTGACCCTGCTTCCTTCTGCCACTGACCCAAACAATGTGGCTGTCTGGGGCAGGAGGAGCAATTTATGTACTGAGTGCTTTTTTAGAAGGATAGTCAGAGTTTATCCTTGCTCCTTAACCTCGGGATTTGAACAGAATTTAGACACCTTATTTCCAGAAGTGCCAAAGACAGCACTGCCTAACCACCATCATTGCCTGATCCCTGAGGGGCCCTGGTCAGTCTCCCACCTAAGCCCTCCTGCAACTCAGATTTAGGCCAGATCCTAAAAGATCTGACCTTGAAAGATCACTGGAAGGGCACTTTCAGAACACTGACAAATGCTAACAGAAACACAGTGATGAGGTGAGATCTCTGCCCATCTTCTTCACAGCAGTTTGGACACCCCACAGGAAGCAGGAAAAGGGCACTGCAGGCTCTGCTCAGCCCAGTGCCACTGGCTGTATCTCAGTAAAGAGTGGGCCCAGGTCAGTTTAGTGCCCAACAGAAGTTCCTCCAGGGCCAAGATCCCAAAGGGATTCAGGGCAGTCCTGAGGTGAGGACTGGGCCTTCAGGGAGGGGAAGGGAGGGGAGCGAAGGCAAACACAGCATTTAGCACTGTCTACATCCCCCCAATACCTCCTTCCCCTCGCAAAGCACCACTGGCTTTTTGACTCACTCTCTGCATGTGAAGCCCAAATATCTAACCACGGTGACCTGGCTCATCCTGCTGGAGTCAAGTCTCCTAATTTCAGCGATGACGAATGGGGGCCTAAAGTAGGTGGTCGTTTTTCCTGAGCTCAGTTCCTTAACCCAGCTTCCCTGGTCTAAGGTGACTTGCAATTAGCAGCACTGTGACTAACTGGTTAATAACAGTTTCAGGTTGTGCTGCACAGATTCTACAAGTGCTTCAAAATGCCACTGAGCTTTACAGTGCACCGCTTTCCCCTGCAGATGGAAAAAACAGCCTCCACCAGCCCTGTGTACCAGGTATGTATGTCAGCAGGGCTAATTCTCCACAAATATTGTTTCCCTCACACACAAATATTGTCTCCATCTCCCTTTCAGGAGGCAAAAATCCCACTGTGTTTCCCATTTCTCAGAGTAGCTGGGATTCAGCAGAATACAATATCCCTCCTTTGGTATTTTGTATTGTTACTTTTGCATTGACATTTTGGGAAGAAATGGGTGTATGGGCTGCCTGCAGAAACTCTGCAAGAGCTGTTGTTCCTGCTGAGCTCCTGCAGGCAGTGTGGAAGCAGCAGCAGGCTCCAGAGCCTCTCCCTGTCTCTCTTCCAGAGGCAGGATCCAGCCCAGCAGCTCTGGCCACGCGTGGCTGCACCCCAGCACCCCCTGACTTTGAGCACTCCGGCTGCCAGCGCAAGGTGGATTCAGAGGTGCTCCTTTTAGGTTTGCTGCTGTTTCTTTTTCCAGCCCCATTTTTAACTCTGTCAGCACAGACAGGTGCAGACAGATGTGAGCTCACCCTGCCCCTACTCCGAGCCAAGCGGCCTCGTGCCAGCCCCTGTGCAGGAGCCACGGGGCTGTGTGAGCGTGGCTCAGTGCCCAAGCCAACACTCCTGCTGAGAGGCCGGGGCAGAAGAAGCCTCTGTCTGTCCGCACAGAGCCCAACAGCTGCCCTGGAAAGCTGAGGCACAGCTACTGCTCTCCAGTAACACAACTTTTTTCTTAGATATGGATACAAGCATGAAAGCAAGCAATTTTTAATTCCAGGAAAAGTTTTGTTACCTTTCTTTGAAGCTGCCACAGGTCAATCCAGCAGCAGCCCCAGGAAGAGCCCAGTAGGAGCCAGGGGAGCTGGCTGCCTCCTTACCTCTGCTCTGGCCCTCCCAGTCCAGATTGCCGACGTTTACCTCCCCTTCTTTGAGGGAAATGGAGCATAACATGCACTTTCCTAATGTAGTTTTGGCCAGCAGCTATTGCTTGAAAGCTCTGTGGTGGTCTGACATTAAAAAATTATAAATCTGTTAAAAAAGGTAACACTTTTCTAGAACACAGTCACACATTCTATCCTATTTTGATAGAAGGAGAACAGTACCAGCATCCTTCAGCCCATATGTAGGCATGTCAAAAAAAGAATAATTTTCAAAAGAAATTCCTGGCTGTTAATAAAAATTTTATTATCTGATCCTTTGTATATCAATATGGTGACTCAAGGCTGGTTCTGGTGCAATATAAAAATGCATTCAGTGTTTCTTTGTGCAACACCTACTTGGTTTACCATGCTAAGACATGACTTCCAGTGTTTGTGGCCAGGTGGAAAATGTCCAGCAATGAAGTCCAGTCTCCATGTGCCCAGTTTTCTTATCAGAAAGATAAGGAGAATTAGGAAGGGAGCTAGTTCTTAATTTGGGCTTCCTTTAGATTAGAAGTTTCTGACTAAATTTGTATTTGGTAACCAAAGGTCACCCTTTTCTAAAACTCTGATGAGCTTCACACCCAAAAATGGGAGCATTTGGTGGAATGGAAATGACAGATGAGTCTCATAAAATTAAACAGAGTTCATGAAGAAGGACTCTTTGAAAAGCAGAATGTTATCCTGAGATCTGGCCATGACTGGTAGATATTAAAAATTTCAGTGAAATTTTGTGAATTGGAGGAGCCTTTCTATTGTAATCCGTTTCCATATAAGCCCGTAGAGAAGTGAGTATGAATAAAAAGAAATAACTGGAATCTTTAAATCTTTGGGAAACAAAATCGAGGGTAGAAATTGCAGTTGCTGGATGTTTTCTCTCTGCACCTCAGTGGGTCAGTGTGGAAGAAGGAACAAAACCAGTCACTATCTCCCTGTGATTCCAGAGGCTGCAGCTATCATCCTATGCCATATCCTTGGGGAAGTCCAGACTGAAAAGACAGCACAGTGCTGAGATGCTTGAAAAATTATTTGGGTTGTGGCATGTAACAAACATCTATTCATTAAAGTCTTGCAATTGTGACCCAGCCCTTCATCTTGCACAAGATCTATAAAAAAGGCTGAGTGACTATAAATGTGTCCCTTGGAGCAAATTATGGAAGACATTATAGGAAGACTGGTTTCTAGCCAGCTTTTCCAGCTTAATGAATTCCTTTCAAGGATGTGTGAAAGCTCCATTGAGACCAATGGTGAGTATCCTTGGACTCCTCTAGGAAGATTTTATAAGGGGTCTCAACTATTGTATTCTTATTTTTCTTCTATTTTCAGAGAGCAGTTAGAAAATGATTCTAAATGGTAAAGCTACAGTTCAAACACTTTTCACTGTGAGAACTGACCTAACTGATCCATGAAGAGTCAGCAAAAGGCTCTTGGGCAGATCAGTTTGATCGTGGTGTCAATAACCGTGAAAACTACTGGAATCTGTGTGCTGACCACACTGGAAGAGATAAAAAAATGTTTTCCTCCCCTTCCATGCTAGAACCCCACTCATTTAATTAACGTACAGATCTGGATTTCCAGTGTGTTCCTACAGACATCAGCTATACATGGACCTGGAATGGCAATAGTGAGAGTCAAGGAAGACTTGGCTCAGATCAAATGCTTGTAGGTACATTATATTAATGATATTTCTTGCAGCAAAAGGACTTTCATCTACACATTTATTATGTTATCAGCTGAATTCACATATTTTCTGTTTCTCCATTAAGAGAGTGAGAAAGATAATGATCTGCAGTGTTTCTCTCTCTAGAGACTGGTTTGCTCTTTCAGACTCCATGCCTTCAATCACTCCTGCCCAAGATGCTGGGAGGAGTGGGGGAGGTGAGGGAGAGAAATTATGAGCTATATGGAGAGAACCTACAAAGGGCGGTCAATGGAAAAAAGAGGGATGTTTCATCTGGGAAGAAAAAGGCACAGAGCAACAGGGGAAAAGATGGTAAAGAAACAGAGCGGTGTATAATATGCAGGCAGAAAAGATGGGAGACGAATAAATGGAATTAAAAAAAAAGGTATGAAGTTTTAGTTGAAAAGTTCATCGTGAGTCCTTTACTTGTGTGACTTCCCGTCCAGTTGTACTGGAATATCCTGATATTCAGCTTTTTGCTTGGGTACAGAGCAAGTCACAAGGCACAGGGAGTGAACAAGTGCTACACGCGGCAGCACACGCCAGGCCAGCTGCTCACACTCTGCTGGACCTCGTCACATTGACCCCTGGAGCTGCTGCTGGCACCTCTTTGTAAAGTGCTACAGAAAGGAAAACTCCTGTTATGATCCAAAGGCAGAAACATCCCAAAAGATGTGCTGTTATATGTAGCAGGAATTACAGACGTACTGAAATACCTGACATTACACAGACAGGCCCACGGGCTGATGTCAGGGCAGCTGCCACCTAGAGATCCTTCAGGCCTTGTATCAGTAAAGCCTAAAATATGTGTTCGTATAGAAAAGGCATGACCATCAGGAGTCTGCTACTGTCTTCATTAATGGGCAGAACCATCCTTCATCCAGTTTGGAAAGCCAAGCCATGGATTCTAAGCATTTCCCTATTTTATTGTTTTTCAGATTACAAACAGAGGAAAATTAATTCCCCATGTAATTCCATTGAAATCTGGTACATTAACTGAAGGACTGCATTTATTTAAGCCTGTACCAATATTTATGAGATGAATTTAGGCCCAGAATGTGTTGGCTGATGGCCCTTTATTGGGAGATGGACAGGATTGTTTACTGGGAAGACCCCCCAGCCACAGGGAGAGACAGGGGGGAATGGGGAGGAGGAAAGAGAAAAAAAAGGGCAGAACAGAGTGTCGAGACCACAATAATTAATGCTTAGTGAGGCAGAAAAGGAGACAGACTCAGAGGACAGCAATACCGGCATTTTAATTCATATGTTGTGGAGTTTCAAAGTCAAACCAATGGTTTGAACACAGCTTTATCTACACAGGTGCCACAAGGAGCTTACACGCTTTCTATTACTTGAAAAACAACAACCAGCATTTAATTGTCCTGTCACAGCAACAGGAGTCCTGCCACAGAGTGCCATGGAAGCAGGGACAATACAGGTGGGAAAATCTTTTAAACCTTACTCATTTTAGATTTCAAAAATACATCTGACATTGTGATCCCAGTACCACAGGCCTGCACAGGTGAGAGTAAGAGACAGTTCATTTATGATGATTTGGGTGTGTTTGAAAGGGATTACAGATAATAGAGCTAGAAAGAAGCTGAAAAACACTAAAAAGAAAGATCCTTTTCACAGAAACTAATATAAGGAAGATGCAGCCCCTTCTGATGCTTCATATATCCTTTCCCAAGTTATTTAGAAGTTCCTAAAGCTAAAGAATACACCTCTTGGAAGACAGAGATTTTTCACAGCACTTTAACTTAGAGATAAAAAATATAAGTCCATAGGCCTAAACAATGTGGTTTGTGATGCACAGAAATGCATCACAACACTCAGCAAAGGGATCAAGAGTCAATAATGGTTTCTTCAGCTTTTTACAGAGGCAAAGTGTCAGTCTCATGGAAATTACCACATGGAAGTTACTGCTGAATTCCAGGGCAAAATTAATAACAGGGGCAGTGTAGGATCAGTTGAGCTTCTTTAGTTCTTTGAAAATATTCTCCCATTTCAGTTTGTCACACTTTTATATTTGTGAAACATAAAACCTCCCTTGGTATTCTGTACGCTCAGGTAGAATTTGAGTCTCATGGGCTTCCACCTTTTCTTTGCAACTAGATTTTGTCACAGATATTTGTGATTCTGTTACCTCCAGAATGAATTACACCATCATTTAGGGCAAGCACAGAGGGTCCTTTGGCACTACCAGTCTGTGAGTGCAGAGGAGTTTTGACCAATGTGCCCACACCACACTCAGACTCCGATCACTGCTTTGGATACCCCTCCAGTTCTAGATAAAAGTCATACTTTTAGTGATATACTGTGAAGTCTTTGATAATTTGGAACTCCATTTAAATATTGTGCCTCCTTCAAGTCTGAGTTGTTGCTGTTGGGAGCTTGGTTTTTCCAAAACCAGCAGCTGAGTATTTTTGGTCTATACGTCAAAACCTGCACTTGGCACATTTTGGGCACTGTAAGTCAAATCAGCTGTTTTCAATGTTACTGTATTTCCACATTTGCATTTGTTTGGTTCTTTGCCCCTGTGTTGCTGGATTGGCAGGGGTGGGGTATTCCTGGTTTCTTGATGGAGTCTTACGAAAGGCAGATCAACTTCCTAGACTGAAGTCAGAACATTCCTGGTTTTACAGGTTTTTATGCACAAACCTGCCAGTCTGTGGGGACCAAGGAGTGCTCCAAAACCTCTCCTCTGTGTCAGCACAACGAGCAGTTCGAGCCCTCCAACATCAAGCAAATGGTTACACACCAGGACAATCCCCTCCAGACCAGCCAGGCTGGGGCTGAGCCCTGAGATGGTGCATAAAGTAAATAGGAAAATGTGCATGTCTGAAAAGGGAATTATCACTGTGGTATAATGACTGCTATGCCTCCCTGGAAAATGCAACATGGTGTGGGACTTTATTCAAGCACTTTTTTTTCCAAGCTGCTATTGCCAGCTCCAAATGTTCAAGAACTACAGTTTGACCCTCAAAATCACAAGCCCGTCTGTAAAATGATAAATGTGGAGCTCTTTTACTGTGCTTTCTGGTTTTTGAGCTGTTAGGGTGCACCTGGGTCACACTTGCAAGCTTTATACTCTAACCATTAGGACTAGAAACTTGCTTTAAATTAGAGAAAGAGGAAAGCTGAGTTTCTAACCTCATTACACAACTGTAGTAGCTGAAGTGTAAGTGAAACATCAAACATCACAAGACCTGTGATAAAATCATGAGTGCTGACAACATCAATTTAGAGTAGGAGGTAGGATAGCAGGGGAAACTCAGGGCAAATGGATTTACTTTTTATCTTAATGTTTTTACAGGCTGTCTACTTTTATCTTTAATCAGAAGTTTTCAGTGGCAGTTCTTTCTTCGTGTATCTGTGCATGACATTAAAAGGTCACTTCTGCATTAATACCTGATGCCATTTGCTAACTGCATCTCTCTATCAGAGATTACATGAAAAGGGAGGTGTACTGATGGTACACCTGGTGCTAATATCACAGCAAAGAGGAATTATGGAAGTCCAGGTCATGAGTGCAGGGGTAAAACAGCACTGAGAGGATTCCATTCCCCTGTGATGTGTGTGTGTGAAGAATACAGGATGTTTCTCATGGCTCTGATATTTACTGCCTGAGCAGAGAATATTGTGTGGAGAATTTGCCAGTAAAACTCCACAATCTTTGTGGAATGGGTTGTTTTAAGTCATTTTGTGCTGGATCTTTTATGCCTGAAAATCACCTCAGTGAAAAACAACAGGGAAACTTACAAAGCTAGGTATAGTTAAACCTTTCATTATAATAAATTGGCTGTAATTAAGCCAAGTAATTAACGGATCACTATGATTATAGATCAACAGACTGGCCAGATCAAGAATTCAGGTGAGTCTTCAGTGAAGCCAAAGTGGCAGCAGTGACAAAGCTGTCCTTCCACTATGAGAGGCAGTTCCCAAACCGTGCTTTTATTGTTTGAAATGCTCCCATTTGAGGGAATTGTGCAGTCACCAGTCCTTCCAACCACATCAACAGGGTTGTCAGTGGCAGGTTCCTTGGTCCTGTGACCTGCTGTCACTGGTCTGATCTGTCACTGATCTGAAAGTGGCAGGGCAACAGAGTGGCCATTTAGGAGGCAGCTCTAGCACAGGAAATACTCCTGCTCTATCATGATAATCCTGGGATTTAAAGTAGTAGCTAAGCCTGGTCCAAATGGCCAGTTCACTTCAGCTGCTTTACACAGCACCAGGGGTACAAGCAGAGTGCACAAATGAATTTCATGGTCACAAGCCAGAGGTTTTTATATGACATAATGCTGATATTATATATCTTCCACTCAGCTCCAGACCCATCTGGGTGGGACTGAGTTCTTTATCTCATGGATGATTATGTTGCTAATTGGAAGGAGAGACACAGCCCGTGTGGACTCAGAGGAGGTGCCGAGGGTCTCTAGCATGGCCTCTGTCACAGCAGAAGGGATCCAGCCCAGCAGGTATATAAAGAAATCAGAATATTACAATTATTCCCCTCCAAAACATTACAAACTCAGAAAATTAAAGACAAGTATGCACAATTTGAAAATTCTAATAACCTCAAGTTTACTCTGACGTGATACATAACCACATCTAACTCACAAGCATGAGAGAATTTCATAGTTCATAGCCTGAATTTGGAAAAAAACCCAATTTTAGAAGAGAAATTACTTTTAAAAACATGTTTCAGGACATTTTTGTTCCACATACTGCTACAGGAACAGGGTTTGACCCCTTCATTTTCATGCAGGTGATTTGGCGTTTGGTCTGATTTGATAGATTTCATCTTTCTACATAACTACAGAGGTCAAAGAAGGAAATGCTTTGTCATCCCTGCCTGCTTTCGTGGGGGAGCATTGAGGTTAGCCTTCTGGATGTAAAATCTTACCACAGAGTCAGAAAACAAGATTGGCTAACCACAATGACTTGACTCAAAGAATTAGGACCTCTGACATAATGGAGGCATTCCTGAAAAATCTAAAGTCAGAGTTTTGTCCACTTTTTGAATAAATAGCAGTCCAAGAATCTAGGAGTTTTATTCTCTATAGGCATCTCAGAATTTTATTTCAGCCAACAACAATCTTCCTTCCCTTCAGACAAGCTAAATTATACCGGTAAATCAGCGACATTAAATCAGTCAAACCAGCTGAATGCAAAAGCTGAGGGAACAGACCAGATTTGAACTGTGTATACTGAGAGAAAGAAAACTGCTCATAAAGTTAAATCTTAAATAAACATGAACCCTTAGAGGGGGTACACAGGGAAAAGGAAAGACTACAGTCTAAAACTTCTGAGAGGCCTCTGAATAAATGTACAGGGGAGTGGGAAATGGACTTGGGTTTCTCTGTGCTTCAGAGGCTGCAGCTTATGGAGTCAGAGCTGTAAAGGAGCTAAATCAAACTTACCAAGAGGACAGGAACAGAGCCAGGGCTAACCACCCAGGAGCATTCCCAGTTTGATGGATTCTGTAGCTGACACGGCTGGAACGACGCTGTCGGAGGCGCGGGATCCAGCGTGCTCAAAGCATCTGCATAAAGTAGGCCACGGCAGCCCCGGCTCTCCAGGGACTCGCGCTCACGGCCCTCCTGGATGTGGCTGCAGTGGCTGAGGACGTGACATCCCTGCCTTTCTAGCTCAGGACCCCTTCCTGCAGGCATGGAGACGCGAATGTGCCGGCTGCCAAGTCACTGATGCGGCAGTGAAACTCCCCTGTTAGTTTAAGCTGATTTGTGCTGAAGATACCAGACCGGGAGCGGCTGAGCTCCAGGGGCAGCGTGTGTTTGGGTCTGCTGATCATACAAGAGGGAAAACTCAGTAATGGAAGCTCCAGCAGCTGAGGTACCCGTGGAAATGCTGACCACACTGCAGGGTCATGCCTCAAACACTGTGAGACTCCAGAGGTACAGGCACTCTTTTCACCAAGGCCAAGGACCTGTCTTACATCACCCACATCTCTCCCACACAGACATCTACATTTTCAGCTCCCAAACTACACAGGACACGGGGTTTGAATGCTCCAATACAACATTCTTCAAGCTTGCCACATCTGTAGGAATAGGATGGCTCACTGCTTTGTAGGTGCTCTGGAATAACCTTCAAGCAGAGCAAATATTAGAGAAAGTATAATGAAAGAACACCCATGCACATACAGACAGCAGAACCCAGTAAGAAAATCCTGATTTTCTCCTCCTGTACTGCAGATCAGCTCCAGGAGGCCTTTTGCTCTTCCATCCAATGAAGCAGCTGTGAACTGTCCATGGCTGGGATCTGCCATCCCCATACAATGATTATGATTGACGTTTTCTTAAGGAGTGCCCAGAGATAGAAAACTGAACTTCCCTTAGTGCAGAACTGACAACAGATCTCCTCCTGCTCTACTCCTGTTGAGCAAGGGACACCTGAACTTGTCTGCAGAAAGCTGCTGAAAAACAAGGTAGAAAGGGGATAAGAATGACTTGAGATTATTCATCCTTTCACTTGGGATTCCTTTGATTTCCTCTCACAATATAAAACAGTAGAGGTGGAGCAGGTCTAGTAGATCAGTGAATGCATCTTACTTGAAGAACAGGATTAATATCTTCCCACAGCCATCCACAATGAAGAATTCCTCACTTGCTAAAATAATTCTGTGCTGAACAGAGGAATCCACAGGTGGGAAGCAATTCTCAGTGAATTTGCTTTCTGCAACATAACTGCACATATTCAACAGCATCATTCTCTCAAACAAACGAGCATTTTTTCTGTGGTGCCCTCCTGCCTGTTGGCCAAAGGGATCAGAATCCCGAGTTCTGTTCCTAAAGGCTGGATCCACACTACCAACTGGTGGGTTGATCCTTGCCAAGACATTTTTAGAGGAATTATAAAAATCCCTCTTACAGAGGGAATTATATGCAGTACTTAGGCAAAAAAGGCATTCCATTTATAAATATAATTACTTCTGCTATTCTATCAAGAAAAAGAATGTAGTAGTGAGGGATACAACAGAGAAAATTATTTATGTGTTGACACTTAACAATATAAATAGAAAACAGATCTGGCTGGAACTAAGTGGGAAATGAAAAAAACATGACAAAATATGTAACTGAGATCACCAGTTGGGGGGTAACTTATGACCACTCCTAGTGCATTCTTTCCAATGGAAGTACAGTCCCTCATTTTGCTTTTTGTTTGGATTGTAATTATGTGTGCACTTAATTAGCAACAAATGCACAAGCTTACTTTGTGGTTTTTGGCAAATTATCTTCTTCTGACTGATGCCCTTGAACACTACAAGGCAGGCACTGGGCTGCAGTGCAAAGGAGGGAACAGAAGATGGCTTGGACATAGTCCCCCTGCTTTAGTGAGCTGTAGCACAGGTTGGGGAAGAAAGGAATGAGTGTGCCATTCACACTCACAAACAGTGACTGGATGAAATATTATCACCTAAGGAATGATTCTGACCCCATCTCTTGTATTCATGCTCCTTTTACTCAGGCTGCTTGTCTGGGTATGTCCATTACTGCACATCTTCTGCTTTAGATTTGGGAAGAGTATTTTTATCCAGCATCTTCATTCTTAATATTAGTAATTTATCACATATGGTGCACTATATTTTTACAAAGCTGTAAGATACCATGGTGATTAACACCATATGAGAACCTAAATAGAAGGGAACAGGATAACAGAAACGTCCTCCCAGCAGACACAGGGCTTTGGCTTGTTTTTAGAGACAGTATCTCAGCTGCATAATTTTACTCTGTACATAAGAATTCTAGGAGTTCCATAATAGAAAACTGTACGGTACTTGACAATGTTGTAGAGAGAACAAAAAAACTCATGTTTAATTTCCCTCTAGCCTTTAACTAGGATTTTCAGATCAGTTTGGAGAGATTGATTATTCTAACTCTTTTGATCATACAGATTTATTACTTTGATTTAAGAAGGCAGGAGAAAAAACGTAAGAACCATAAGTATACCCTTGTGTTTATACATGTACATATATATTCTGGTAGGAATTTCTCGTAGGAAAATATCCCAGCTTCACACAGCCTTGCAAACTTGTCCTGTCAATATTGCAGTCCCCACACAAAATCTATGCACTGAATTGACACGGTAATGAGAAACTAATCACTTTTTACTTACCCACCCAAACACTGTGAGAGCCTGGAGACACTGACAGCTGCTTCAAATGAACACATCACTGCTGGGCACAGCACAGCCCTGCTTTCCAAACAGCTCTGTCCTCACCCACCTGGATTAGGGCTGCCACAGGCAGAGCCTTCCCCCCTGCATTACTGGATCCAAAGCAAGGATTTTACTGAAGTGTGGCAGCCAGCAAAAAAGGGGATTGTCTCTGGGCACTGGGATAAACCAGAAAGGCAGCCTGGGGGCTGCTGGAAAGTGTCAGGGTGAAACCCCTGTGGTACAAAGGTGCTGGACATTAACTTTGGCTCCTGCTGGGCTCCCACAGGAGACAGGCAAAGGTGTGGGGAAGCCAAAGAGGTGGCTGCAGGCTGGGCATCCCTGGGTACTGCTTGATTTTCCTGGGCCAGGGTTGGCTGATCTTCCAGGATTGCCAAGAGGGCTGCAAGGAGCGTGGGGAGATGAGCACGAGCAGCTCCACATGCATCTTCCCCACAAGCAGCACAGCACAGGTTAAATTAAAAAATGCACTGGGGAAAAGGTTGTTTCTGTAAAACTGGTCACTAGCAGCCAGGCCCCCAGGGATGCTCTCCTTGCCTAAGGATGAAATGGGATTATGATGATAATGTTTGCTGCACTGTAATTAAGGTAGTGTCAGGACTTTCATTAAAAAGTGTGTTTTTGTTGAGGGGCTATGGCTTGGAGAAAATTTTTGCTTGAGGCTGAAATATAACATGGTTCTCAGCCAGAAAACACATGCACAACCTTTATTATATATGTAATTTAGAATCTCACTATAGTCTTGGCTGTGAAGGCTCTGCTATTGTTTCCATAGGGCTATGTAGCTAATTGGTTTAAAAAATTAGTTATTAAAGAAGTGAAGGACTGAATTCTGTCTGGAACTCATGTATGTGACATGTCCCCATTAATTGTCTGCAATTAACTTCAAAAACCAAAGGCCAAATGCTGCCCTTCTGACTCAGACACACAATGTTATTGAAGTAAACAGCTGTAAACAGGATTGGGCACCTGTGTCCAGATGTTTACCTCACTACAACCCAAGGCCTCTCCCACATTACAACAACTCCACTGAACATGAGGCCACCCCATGTGGGACAGAAATTATTTCCTTGCAAAACTGGCAATCTATGGCAAGCTTATTTCTACCAACAGTATTTAAATTCCTATTATCATAGCACCCAAGATCTCAGATAAGGAACCAGGACCCCTGTGCACAAGGTGCTGTGCAGAATAAAAACCCACTACATAATTGCATACAAACAAATCCTTTCCCCCGTCTCATTGCCAGGTTTGTATTATTTCTGTTAAGTAATCTGAGTGTAATGCACCACCCCTGCAAACAGCAAACACTGCTCAGACATTTATTTAACTTTCTGCATGATAAAGTCCCAACTTCACAGCAATCCATTGTCTTTCCCCAGAGGTGCACACAAAGGGGCCAGCTACTCCCCCAGGTTCTTGCTGCTGGCTCCGGGGTTTTTCCATCTATCTGCACTGTTTAGCACGTAGTGGTTTCAGGTACTAACTTGATTTTACTCAGACTATTAGCATTCTACCATTTTGGATTAAAACCCCCATGCAATTAACAATATGTCACAAAAGATTATTTCTCTGCTGCCCACCACCACATAGGTGTCAAAAATAAAAGAATATTAATGTTTATAAAATTACAGTTTCATAAAGGTGTAAACCAGACAGGAAATCACAAAGAATGGAACAGAAGTTCCTAAGTAACTTGTAGATACTTTATGTGACTTCCCGGGGATGCTAAAAAAATACAACATAATATAGCACAGTTCACTGTTTCTTCTAAGAAAAAGTTATATAAATTGCAAGTTTAGGAAGAATTTAAGCATATCTGCAAATGTTTAAAGACAGAACAAACTTTATTCAGGAGGTAGTTGTCTTCAGTGAACCTATTTATGCATTTAGTTATTTATCTGCCTAATTTAGCATCCCCAGGATCATGGCCTCAGTTTGGAATAACTTAATGAATTTCAGTACAGTGCCTCAGCTACCACTTGTCAAAATAGGATGATTCAAATGCAAATAAGTGCAAACATGTGCAAAATTAACATTCCTAATAGACAAAGCTTCTCCACATAGGAAAGTATTATTAATACTTCTACCAGAGGCAGGCGAGCATAATTCCTCATGTGGACAAACTCACTCCGAGTACCTTTTTTTGATTTCAATTAAATGAATGAAAGAAGTTAGACCTAATCTGAAAAAAAGAAGAAGAAAAAAAAGCCAGAAGATGCCAGAATGAGTGAGTCTGCATGAGAGTTATACTACAACCACTGGTTTTAAATTCACACTCTGGCGTGCACAAAAAGAACGTTTTTTTATGAAGATAAAAGCCTCCACGTGTAATAACTCGATATATAGACAAGCCCTAGGGGCTTGCATCTTGAGCACTTAACATTTTTGGCCTCATCTTAATGGATAAAAAAAGGTGTGTTTCTCAGTCACATTAGCCCAGTCAAAGGAGCTTAATATGATGAAAAGGCCTTAGGGTTTGATGAGGCTGAGGTGTAAAGGTGTGAGGCAGCACATCCATCACAGCGTGGGCACCGCTGCCTTCAGCACGCACTGAACTGATCAGGGGGGAGCAGGCAGGGATGGGGAGCCTGGCCTGTGTTAGCTCCACGTTCCTACAAACTCTGCATCTGTTCATGTGGGGGGCAGCTGTCATCCAACACGAGTCAGGATGTTTCACAGTGGGGAGCAGGTGAGAAAAGAAGAACTAGAACGAAGTGTTTTTTCCTCACGGACTGTGAATGCCTCCAAAGAGAGCAGTTAGATGGATTCTGGGCAAACTGGACCTCCACACTATCTGTCCACTGCTCCAGAGCACCTGGTAACTGGAATTCTCCAGCTGTCTGGGAATGCCGCTCAGGACGAGAAGCGAGGCTTTTTCCCCACCATCGCAGCAAAAAGCATCTCCCCACACTGCTGGGAAAGTCCCCACTGCTCAAGGAAGGGTGTGTGTGCCATACCCACTACCCAGGCTGTGCTGCTGCCTAAAGTGAAGCAGATCCACGAGATGACAAGTAAGCAAAACTGATGAAAAGAAGAAACAAACATTTCAAGTTTAAAACTAGGCTTCCACAACACATTGGTTAGCATACGACAATTAACATATGCTAACATTTTCTGTAGTCTAGCCAAGTTTAGTACAAATTAACTAGAAGTCACGTATTTGTATGATGTAATCCTGATTTTGTCACTTGATTTAGGCTTTGTCTAGAACTCTTCTAAATTATCTTGGGCTTGATTTTTTAGTACTGAAGAAAACCCGGTAATTTGGCTATTTTTGAACTACTTGGGTGAATATAAATGCAGATGTAAAACAAGTATCACGGGCAGCTGATGTGGTTGCTGCACTCAACTGCCCCTGCAGCTTCATCCTGAAGTTTACTAGAAGGAGAACCATATGGGATGTGCAGCAGCACCAACCTCTCCACAGTTTTCAGAGCAGCACACTGAAGTAAGCAGAACATAGTCAATTATCAATTATCAATTTAGCACAGGGTAAGACAAAGTGGTTCAATATACTGAACATCTGAGATGTTAATATGTCACTGATGTAGCTTAAATGCAGCCTTTGTGATAACTTGGACTTTTCTGCAATGGCAATAAAAGTGCGAAGAGAACAAAAATTAAACTTGTATTTGCTTTATGTAGAGTGATGAATGATCATTAAGCTGGCAGAGTTCTGAATTAATGCCATAAAACAGAAAGTATCTGGATCCCATTCCTGATAGAATCCAGAATAATTTTCTTATTATTTATGTTACATACATCACTTTAGTTGTATAAAGGCAAAATTATATTTACATTCCAGTTGTCATTTTCCTCTAATTGTAATAGGATCATTTTCCTTAACTAGCTGATTTAAGACAACATGCTGTCTTCAACTTTTTCTATTATGAAAGTATTTGTTATTAAGCACATTGGGACAATTTAAGATGTTTTGAAGTTAAAACTGCTGGCATGTCTTGTTTAGTCAGTACTGCAAGGGTCTTACATTTCAGAAACAATTCCAAAACTACAGAAATGTTTATTTTAAGGAATGCTAGAATGTAAAAGTCTAGTTGAAAGTTTCAATGCTGCCTGCCCTTGAAAGTAAAAAAAAAAGCACGTGTGTCAGCTCACCTGAGTTAGTTTACAATGAACTAGAGGATCTCTTAACATTCAGTAAAGCAGAAAACCTGTTCATTCAATATTACATATTTGCCGTAAAAATGTGTGTTTTCCAGACAGTGATAATTTATAATAGGTGGTTAGTGTGGCCAAGGTATAAACGTAAAGATTTTCCTGGCAGAACTGTTCAAATATCCTGAATCAACAAAGCACTCCCACACGGGATTTATGTGTGGTGACACGTCTCCCAGCTCGTCCCTCTGCCTTCTCTGAGTGATAGATAACGCCAGCAAATACAGTCTCCTACAATTCCATCTCCGCTTCAGGTTCCTGCTCACGAATCTCTCTGAGTCCTACACAGTTCTTCACACCTTTGATTGCCACAGCAGTGGCCCCAGCCGTTCACAGCACAGACCTGCCCAGCTGTGTTTGGACATGTAAGGAGATAAGGCACAGCAGCAGAACTCATAGGCTAAGTCCCTTAATTCGCTCCTGTGCTAGACCACACTACACCAAAGCTGACTTCACCCTGCTTGCGCTCCCATTTTATATCGTGTTAGATACATATACATATAACAACGTATGAACAAAAACAAAAGAAGAAAAAAAATTAAATTACACATATGTTTTTGTATAACACATGCATCCCAAAGCTCAACCACTCGCAGGTGATCTAAAGGTATTAAAAAATGTTCCATGGGGGGACTGGATGAACCACGCATGGATAGGTGAACCCAGCGATTTCTCCGGACGCATTTCTGCCGTGGGATGTGGCAGCTATTCCCCACACACCGAGCAGTTGATGAGAGCCCACGGTGTGCTCACGTGTCGCAGCTCCAATCAATTTGCACATGCAGAGTGGCTCTGACACATCCGAGGCTCACCCAAGCCGTGGCGCATGTGCACTGGATCTGCACACGCACAGCCAGTGTTCCAGGAGATGGCCATTTTTTTCAGTAGACCAGATGGCAACCTGGCAACTCCAGCAAATGCCACACCAGCGATCCCACTGTGCAGAGGCTGCAGCCTTTTCTTTCCCTCTCCCTGCCCTTTTTCTCTCTACTCCACCCAAGCCTGGGCCTGTATAGCAGTAAATATTTTCAGTTAAATTACACTAACTTGCCTGAGTTAACAAAATTCAAAAGCACTTTCTTCTGTCAGACAACATGTAAACACCTTAAGATCCCATATCTGAAACTGTATGAGCAGTATACCCATTCTGTCATTTGCAGACTTCGTAACACAAACATTTAAGTTGGAATGTATTTTTTTATTTGGCATAAATGAGTACATTTTCAGTGATAAGGCCAAGAAAACCATACCAACAATCCAGCTGTTCTCCTTGCGTGGTTGAACAATAGGCATGGCTTTATATAATTTCATACATATATAAATGGAGACAAATGTGTTATTTTCTAATGTATTTCATACATTGTATGAAAATGTCACAAAGGTCTAATTACTCACAAACCTAGAAAAGGAATCAACAAAGGTTTTATGTCATGAAGTGGTTCTGAGGAAAACAGGTCAGAAAAAGTCATATTTGCCTCAGCATACCATTTTAATTTTGTATTCTGTTTCTGACAAGTGAAAAATTGTGAAAGGAAAAGCACTGTAAGGGTTTGGATTGCTTTGTGTTTATTTTTACTTAAAAAAAAAATAGCGACTAACATCAACCCCTCCTTCCCTCTTTTTACCTGTGTGACACCCCGGGCCATTTTATCAACTGGGATTCAAACAGAAACCTAAAAGCCACTAGAGACACACTCAGTGCGGGGCTCTCGGGATGTTTTTACTCGCACCCTAGGGGCTATCGCTCCCCACCACATCTGCAAGTCCGGCGAAGTTCCCGAACCCGCCCGCCCCAACCACCAGTCATCGCGTCGCTCTTCTCTCCGTGCGCCCCGTTTCGTGATTCAGCATCCGCTCCCCGAGCCCACTCCCTCCGCTCCGGCCTCGGGAAGGAGGGAAGGAAAGACGGAGGGAAGGAAAGACAGAGGGGAGGACGGCCGGGCTGGGGCCCCGCGGGGGG